>CAUYON010015109.1:0-48204 GCA_963573935.1 Arctocebus calabarensis
GAAGTTTTAGCCATTGCAATCAGGGAAGAAAAGGCGATCAAGGGTATCCACATAGGGTCAGAAGAGATCAAACTTTCACTCTTCGCAGATGATATAATTGTATATCTGGAAAACACCAGGGATTCTACTACAAAACTTTTAGAAGTGATCAAGGAATACAGCAATGTCTCAGGCTACAAAATCAACACCCATAAATCTGTAGCCTTAATATATACCGACAATTCTGTAGCCTTAATATATACCAACAATAGCCAAACTGAAAAAACAGTCAAGGACTCTTTTCCTTTCATAGTAGAGCCAAAGAAGATGAAATATTTTGGAGTTTACCCAACAAAGGATGTGAAAGACCTGTATAAAGAGAATAATGAAACTTTAAGAAAAGAAATAGCTGAAAATGTTAACAAATGGAAAAATATACCATGCTCATAGCTGGGAAGAATCAACATTGTTAAAATGTCTGTACTACCCAAAGCAATATATAATTTTAATGCAATTCCTATTAAAGCTCCATTGTCATATTTTAAAGATCTTGAAAAAATAATACTTCGTTTTATATGGAATCAGAAAAAACCTTGAATAGCCAAGACATTACTCAGAAATAAAAATAAAGCAGGAGGAATCAACCCTACCAGACCTGAGACTGTACTATAAATTGATAGTGATCAAAACAGCATGGTACTGGCACAAGAACAGAGAGATGTTTGGAACAGAATAGAGAACCAAGAGATGAATCCAGCTACTTCCCGTTACTTGATCTTTGATAAGCCAATTAAAAATATTCAGTGGGGAAAAGATTCCCTATTTAACAAATGGTGCTGGGTGAACTGGCTGGCGACCTGTAGAAAACTAAAACTGGACCCATACCTCTCACCATTAAATAAGACAGATTCTCACTGGATTAAAGACTTAAACTTAACACATGAATCTATCAAAATATTAGAAAAAAGTGCAAGGCAAACTCTTGAAGGAATTGGCTTGGGTGAATATTTTATGAGGTGGACTCCCCAGGCAATTGAAGCTGTATCAAAAATACACTACTGGGACCTGATCAAACTAAAAAGCTTCTGCACTGCTAAGAATATAGTAAGTATAGCAAGCAGACAGCCTCCAGCAAATGTTTAATAACCAGAATCCACAGAGAACTCAAACATTATTAGTAAGAAAAGAATAAGCGATCCCATTGCAGGGTGGGCAAAGAACTTGAAGAGAAACTTCTCTAAAGAAGACAGGCGCAAGGCCTACAGACACATGAAAAAATGCTCACCATCCTTTATCATCAGGGAAATGCAAATCAAAACTACTTTGAGATATCACCTAACTCCAGTAAGATTAGCCTATATAGCAAAATCTCAAAACCAGAGATGTTGGAGTGTATGTGGAGAAAAGGGAACACTTCTTCATGGCTAGTGGGAATGCACACTACTACATTCCTTTTGGAAGGATGTTTGGAGAGTACTTAGAGATCTAAAAATAGACTTACCATTTGATTCTATAATTTCTTTACTAGGTATATACCCAGAAGACCAAAAATCACATTATAACAAAGATATCTGTACCAGAATGTTTATTGCAGCCCAATTCATAATCGCTAAGTCAGGAAGAAGCCCAAGTGCCCATCGACCCAGGAATGGATTAATAAATTGTGGTACATGTATACCATGGAATACTATGCAGCCTTAAAGAATGATGGAGACTTTACCTTTTTCATGTTTACATGAATGCAGCTGGAACATATTCTTCTTAGCAAAGTATCTCAAGAATGGAAGAAAAAGTATCCAATGCACTCATCCCTACTATGAAGCTAATTTAAATGTTTCATATGAAGGCTATAACCCAACTATAACACAAGAATATGGGAAGGGAGGGGAGGGGAGAGGTTGGGGCAGAGGGAGGGTCATTGGTGGGGCCACAACTATGGTGCATCTTAGAAGGGTACAGGCGAAACTTACTAAATGCAGATTACAAATGTCTTCATACAATAAGAAAATGCCATGAAGGGTATGTTAAATGGTTTGATGAAAACATTTCAGATTGTATATGAAATTAGCACATTGTACCCCATGATTGCCCTAATGTACACAGCTATGATTTAATAAAAACATATATATATATATATATATATATATATATATATATATATATAGTGTAGCCCCACTTGTACTAAACAGAGAAAGATGTTTTTTGTAGGTTCAACCTAAGTCCTCTGGCTTAAATACATTCAGTCAAAAATAACACTGGTAGAAGAATTAGGGACTGCTTAATGAAAAAAAGATTTCAGATTCATATTTGAAAAAGCTTAGATCCATCATCCCATTCAATCCTGCTAGGACAAGGTGCCTGAGTTTCCAAAGTTAGACAAAGATGGGTAAGAGTAAGACCCAGCATCTAATAATTACATGAGTCTGCTCCTCCATTATTTTCCAGGAGGTACATGGTACTGTAGTAAGATTTGAGTGGTGGGCAGCCCTGTGGCTCAAAGGAATAGGGAGGTGGCGGGTTAAAACCCATCCCTGGCCAAACGTTGCAAAAATTAAAAAAAAAAAAGATTTGCGTGGAATGGTTAAAGAAATATTTTAGCCTGAAATTAAGCTGCAGATCACTTCTTTTATAAAGTTTAACTAATAAAATTAAATGGATAACAATATAATACTATAAAGACATTTTCAATAAAAACATTTCTTTCCCAGTTCTACTTGATAACGTATAAATCTGCAGGAAAACTGGAAAGAAGTGGGCGGGATTCACTGCCACCTCCTTCTCCCATGGTGCTCAGAGGCGCTCACACTGGGCCACAGAAGTTCAGAAAGGAAAGTTGCAGAAAGAAGACACAAAATAGCCTAGGGGGCAGATGTGAGTGACGTTTTTGTTTTGTTTTGTTTCCTTCTTTCTCCTTTCTATAAGACCAAATAAATGCAGTATGCAAGATTTGACCCAGAAAAGAAGTGTGTGATAGAAGTAGATAAGGGTACAGCCAGAATGATGCTTGACAGAATTTAAACAAGGCCCATGCAAGTGTTCCAGGAAAGCTGCAAAATGTGTCTCATCCAGCACAAGCAAGGCTCCTGAAGAACACTTAACCATGGCTACAAATGAGCCTATCTAGCAATTAATAGTGGAGATTGTACTGAAAGTCTTAATATTCACCAATACTCTTCCAGTTTGACATATGTTATACCAATTTTTCAGTGAAGTGGTCATGATAGAGTAACATTAGGCTCAAATGCTTAGAAGCAATTGTGTACTGGTTAAATTTATACTGTTTGGCTCAAAATAATAAATAACCCCCCTACATATCTCCCAAACCACACATATTGATATATTCATAACAAAATTTGAGCCTCATAGCAGTTATACTTAGCCTGGATGTTATGGAGCTCTGACTGATTTAAAGTATTTCTTTTCAGTCTCTTTTTGCTCACAGAAAGGAAAACTAATGTATCTACTTCCGGAGAAAGTTGCCTTTATTTTAGAATTATCTTCATTCTTTCTATCTTAATTTTTTCCTCAAACTAAGCACTATTAACTGAACTACTAATAGAGACTATCAACTACTACCATAGTTCCCTGTGAGCCCAAGAATAGCAGCACTGCGTTAATAAAAAATGTTTTCTTATAGAGTCTCCAGAACAAATATAATAGGAGGAATCGAGGAACTGATACTTCAAGTGATACCTGAGATACTGGAAGAGATGCAACAATTAAAGCAAGATTTCAATACACCAGAAATTTACATCCTACCTTGGAAAACAAAATAAACAATAAAAAATTAAACAGCATGGAAAGGTAACACCATGAGTTGTCAGCTGTCAAAGGGTTGGGCTAGTTGTTACATATCAAGATCCTTAAGCGTTGTTAGCTAAATACTATACTTTCCCCTACATGAAACTTGAATGTGATGAATCTCAATCCACAAAGCCATGTTTTCAAAAAAAGTCAATTTCTTCATGTTCTTAAATCAATTTAAATACAACCCTGTGATAGCATCACAGCATGTGATGAAAAAACAGCCCCAAGAACACACAAAGCTCATACATAGACCCAAGGATCTTACATTATGCTAAAGAATTGGGTGCCCTCCCCACTTTTCAATAAAACTACTGACCTAAGTTATTGTTTTACCCACTGTCTCAATTTGTTCAAGTTCATTCTCAGCCAGAGTCTCTAGTGTTTCTATGTCACACTGGACCCAGGCATTCACATCAAAATCAGTATACAATCTTCTTATATGTAGGTTCTGTCTTCTTTCTCATGCTTGAGATAGAATACCACGCCTAGACACCCCCTACCCAGGTACTCCAAAAGGCTACATCTTCTGATATATTCGTACTTTTCTAGCTGTTTCCATAATCTATAATAAAGTCCCCAATACTCATAAAATCCTAAAAACCTCTCAATTCTTCAATTTGGAATTGAAAAGAAAAATTTCTTTCATATTTTTCTACTTTTCCTCTTTTAAAACAACTTGCATTACCTTTGTAACAAAAGCAAACCTTTACAGAAGAAACCAAGAATTTTTAGCATCAAGCAGGTTCTATTTTCTGTCTTATAAAATCCCCAAGACGGGGGGTGGGGGGGGTACTTATCTGCCTGTTTGAAGTGGGGAAAAGTACACTGTCAGAAGAATAACAGTATTCACAATACAAATTAAAAATTACCATAAATTTTCTTGCAATCAGAGAAAGAAACACACAGAAAATGTCATCGAATTGTTTTTTTCAAGGCCAATATATGGTAAGACGAAGTCATTTCTCTTTCAGTACAAAGTCATTACTATTTTAGAGAAAAACTCTCAAGCCATCTGCTTAATGGTCACTAACTTTGGAGCTTAACACAAATATGTATAGCAATTTGAGAAGAAAGATCCAGGTTTCATTGATAGAAAACCATAAACAAACATAATAAAGGAGAAACAGACAAAGTGATGCAGATATATTATCACTATAATGAACATTTAAAGTGCTCTTCTAATGTGCATGACGCAATGGTACGTTTCAAAACTATTAAGAAAAGAGTATATGGCTCGGTGCCCATAGCTCAGTGAGTAGGGCGCCAGCCCCATACACCGAAGCTGGCGGGTTTAAGCCCTGTCCAGGCCAGCTAAAACAACAATGACAACTGCAACCAAAAAATAGCCAGGCGTGTAGCGGGCACCTGAAGTTCCAGCTACTTGGGAGACTGAGGCAAGAGAATTGTTTAAGCTCAAGACACCACAGTTCTCTACCAAGGTCGACAGTGAGACTCTGTCTCAAAAAAAAAAAAAAGTATAATTGTGATGGATGTGTTACTTACTTCACTGTAAGCATTTCACATTGTATATCAAATTAGTACACTGAATCACATAAATGCATCAGTGCACACAGTTATGATTGAATAAAAAAAATTAAAATAAAGTGAATGAGCTACATTCAAAAATGCAAAAAAACAAATCACTAAACATAAACTTCCCCATATAAGGGACACTTTATCCTTCACTTGATGAGCAATTAAGACAAAGAGCAAAAAAAAAAAAAAAAAAAAAAGCCTTCCTGAAACAGTTTCCTGAATCACTTTTGCCACTTTCTAAATGAAGGAGGAATCATTCTCGCTCTAAATCTGAGCCACTTCTTAAACATCGTATAGAAGTACTTTTCAAAATGTATTGAGCACCTCCCATGGGCCAGATACAAGTTCTGTGTGCTACATAAATTATTTTATTTAACAGCCAGAGAAATTGTGTGATGCCAGTTTTTTTTTTTTTTTTTTACTGGCATATTTGAGGTGAGGAAACCCAAAGCTCCAAGAAAATAAGTCAGGTTTCCCCACTGACCATGAAGGTCAAGGGGAACTATGGGATAATGCACATTTTTCTAATGTAATGTTTGCCCATGAAATTCATTGATCCTTAATCAAATTGATGCTTGAGCAGAATACTAACTTAAAAGTGGAGTAGGATCTGATATGCTCTCTAGGAATCAAAGGAGCGGACTGAGCCCAGTAGAAGGACAAAGGGGACTTTTCAGGTTGACACACTTCTAAGGAGAGGAGAGAAGTGAAGCTCCAGTTAACCAAACTGTGAGCAATCAGTTCACTACCTTCGAACTCAGAGAACAAACCATGATTCCTCCAGGCTTATCATGGGCTAAAGAGCTGTCTTAGTGTTCAGTCCTGGAGGATATAATGTCCTTCAACAAAAGGGGCAATTAAAAGTGACACAGAACTCATTTCCCTAAAACTGAGGAGTTACCCACAGCTATACAAAATCTTACCTGGGTAGCTCTGGATATGTCACATTTTTTCTTAACTCCATGTATCACTAATTGTATAAGCTTGTGGGGAGTCCAATAAAGTATGTGAAAGTACTAAATAGACCGGAAACATTCTACATAGTATACACCTGTTGTTACTTCATGTAATCATTCATAAGAAATACTAGAAGAATACTGCACATTGGATTAAGAAAATCTAGAATCTAATCTAGTCTCGAGCAAAGTAGATGATCAGGGGTCAAACATGTTATTACCTATCTGAGCCTTGATCCCTTCATCTATAAAATGGAGATGAGAACATACTTTTGTGAGACTCAAAGGGGCCAATATAAAGTGGAGATGATAATGTAAAGTGAGGATAACAGTAAAGATGGTTGTAAAAAGGCTCGGTACCCGTAGCGCAGTGGTTATGGCAACAGCCACTTACACAGAGGGTGGTGGGTTTGAATCTGGCCTGGCCCATCTAAATAATTGCAACAAAAAAAGAGCCAGGTGTTGTGGCAGGTGCCTGTAGTCCCACCTCTTGGGAGGCTGAGGCAAGAGAATTGCTTAAGCCCAAGTGTTTAAGGTTGCTGTGAGCTGTGATACCATGGCACTCTACCCAGGGCATGAAGTGAGACTCTTGTCTCAAAACAAAACAAAAAAAAGATTATTATAAAGAACAAATATTGCTTCAGATAGTTATATATTTATATATATTGCTTATATATTTATAAACCCGTATAATGTTATAAAAAGCTAGATATCATTGTTAGCTAATATCAGTGATTACCAGCACCACTTCTTCAGGCCCAGACCATGATCAGTAGAGATCCCTAAAGGTCTAAGAACTCTGTAAGTGATGGATCCTCAGAGCTTTCAAACAAAATAAAAGGAAAAGTAAATCCATCCTCAGACTTTAACATTTACACCATGATTATTTTCTGTGACTGCAGACTGATGTCTACACATATGTATTGAGGCAGAAAAAAAAATGATGTTTTGTTATCATTTGATACAAGCTGGACGTAAATCGTCCTGTTTATGGAGCTAGTGCCATTCTCGTGAAAGCACTGCCTATGAAAATATTATTATAGAATACTTTTAAAATTGAAAAACAGAGTTTATGAAATTTCTTATTCAGATTTCTCCATGCCACTGCGTTATTTTCCTCCCATTAAAGAGCTTTGGACCATCTGTCCCATGTAAAATACCAGCTGGGGCGATCTCTAGAAATATTCCTCAATTGTAGGTACTAATTAGGATTTTCCCTGTGAACAAACTGTAGATTAACTGTATTTACCAATAAAAGTTTTCAAATTCAAATCCATCTTTGTTGTAGGTGACTTGGTTTCAATTATGAGGGTTAATCTCACAGGCAGGCCCTTTGGGAGAGGGGAAATGCTTTTACTATGGAAGCTATTTCTGGTAATGGTACATTTCTTTCTCATCCATAATTCAAACCCAGAATTATATCATCATTTAAAAAGCAATTGTAACAATGGGTTCAAGAGAAGTTATCCTGGCATCTCCAGAAGAATAGACAGTACAATGTACCCATACATAATGTCATGTTTTATTTTATATATGATGCCTCTCCAAAATAAAATTTACCATTTCAAGCTGGTATTGAACATAACTCTGACCAATCATGAACATTTGACTAAATATTAGGAATTCAACAATAAAGATGTAACTTTACTTAGGCTTAGGACCCTAAGAAAAGTGGAGGATCCCTGATCAATAAAATGGCTATAGAAAGTGATGGCTCAGGACCACCAGAAGACCTCACAAAGCCTAGACTATTAACAGTCCAGAGAGCTGGCCGATCACGGGTCTCCATGACATGCTCTCCCTGTCTCCCAGGACACAGCGCCATCTTGGTTCTCCTCTTAACCCTTAAATTGGGGAGTGCCGAATTGCCTTCTCATCTTCCTGTCATCTTCTGGTGAAGACTTCACATGAAGATCTATGTCTGCCCATCTGACCTCCACATCTCACGATTTTAATTATTAGTTGACCTTAGAATTTCCATCAGAAAGATTTGGTGCTTAACTCTTAAATCAAGAAGGAACACAGCCTGATGGATTTAGAGCTACCCAATCTAAAAGCAGATATTTTAGGTTTAGCTATTGGCTCTGTCTACCAACTTGAAACTTGACTTTAGGCAATTTGCTTGGTCTGCCCCCTTCAGTTTCTTCATCTGTAAATTGAAGGAAATGATCTTCGCCTATAACCATAGAAAGCTGTTGTGATAATTAATTGATACATGTAAATCTCTTAGAAGAATGTTTCATAGAAAGCACTTGATAGACGCTAACTACTATCATCACCATCATCTGTGTGGCTCTAATGCTGGCCCTGAGTTCTCCTGTCATATTAGGTCCTCCGTTCTTATCTCTCTTCATTCCAATTCCACATTATGAACAACCTTGCCCATCCTCCAAAGTCCAGGATGTTTGCCACTTTTTCCACCGTATGTCCCTCCGTGTCTTAAACTAGGCATGATGGCTCATGCCTGTACTCCCAGAATTTGAGTGGCTGAGGCAGGAGGATCTCTTGAGACCAGGAGTTTAACAGCAGCCTAAGACACAACCCGTCTTTGCTAAATAAATAAATGAATAAAGTTAGCTGGGTATGGTGGCACACACTTGTAATCCCAGCTTCGCAGGAGGCTCAGGTTAAGATAATCATTTGAGCTCAGGAGTCTAAGGCTGAAGTGAGCTGTGATTGTACAAGTGCATTCCAGCCTGGCTGGATGACACAGTGAAACACTGTCACTAAATTAAAAAAAAAAAAAAGAAAAGAGCTTTAATTCAAATCCATGTTTTAAAACCCAAAAGTCTGCCATGGGTTTGTCACTTTATACCTTATATCCCAGAAACGCACATGCACAATCTTATCATCTTTATACACCATAGGGTCAAGCTGATCAATTCTGTAACCACTAGCCACATGTGGAATTCAAGTTAATTAACTAAAGTTGAAATAAGAATTCAGTTCTTCAGTCACACAAGCCAAATGTGAAGTGCTAACTAGCTACATGTGATTACTGGCTACTATACTGGACAGTGTAGACACAGAACATTCTCCAGAATCACAAAAACTCCTACTGGACATGGTTGCAATAGACAACATTCACTTTATAATTTGTAAGTTCACTCTGTATTTCAGAAATGTTATTCTTTTAGGAACTTTCTATTTCATTAGAGCTTTTGTCAAACAAAACTAAAAAGGAAAACAAGATTTGAGTCATCACAATAATTTTTTTCTGTGCGACTAGTGAAAATATCATTTTTTCTTATAAGTTCTATGAGTAACAGAATGTAATAAATCCATACCTAGGGAAGGACCAGTTTCCAACTGCAGCCAGTTAAATATCTTTCCAAAGACATCTTTCCAAAGCTGCAGTGGGAAACTGGTCCTTCCCTATGTATGGATTTATTACATTCTATGAAAGATATTTCTGGCTTTCAGAATAATGAGAACCACCCACCCGTGGTTATCAGATGGCCAATCTTTCAACTAGGGCTAACCCATTAAATTCTTGCTCAAATTTCTAAATATCTCCATAAAGTTTCAAACTGAGACTTCCCAGGAAATAAAAGGGAACCGTATCGTTTTCTCTGCCCTAGTACTAGGTGAAGTTAAAGCCTTGCAACCCTTTCTGCAGCACTTGAAATCAAGTGTGAGCCTCTGAATGTTGAGTTTTATCTGTCACCATGTCACTGTCTCCTGTGCCTGCTGACCTCACCCATGCCGCTCCTCTCAGTTCATGGAAATAGGCAAGTCCCACCTCTCCTCAAGAGCATGTAGCTCACAGCACACTGCATGACGCATGCTGGGCCGGCCACGTCTCTCCACCTTCACCCTGATTTTCACTCCCTCAAAGCTGCCTTGTTTGACCATCTAAATCAAGATAGTTTCCCCTTTTCTTCTTCCTCCCAGTGCCATCCATCCTGTCCTTTGTAATTTGATGTTTGTCTGCTAACCTGCATAAGGTCCGTCTCCTGCGAAAGACGTTGTGTGTGGTGAATGGCAGGACAGCACTGTTTAATTTCCCTCTATTTCCCTGCATCTCACATTGCAGCAATTAAGTAGTTAACAGATGTTTCTTACATGAAGAAACAAAAAAGAATCTCTGCTGCTATCCATGTAACGAATTATGGTGGAAGGCATAATGTAATGGTTTTTATTTTACAGAACAAAATTTTGTGATAATTTTTGTGATTGCCCTTGTGTATGTTTCAGTGGTGCAGGGGTGGCTGGGGGAAGGAAGGGAGAGGTAAAGGGGTTTAATTTTGAAAATATAACTTAAAATTATCAAATTTATCTTGTGTTCAGACTAATAAGGTCTGAATGATATTTGCATATTATTAGAGTGAAAATTGCAATGTAGTCTTTTTTGATGTACAGTATGAGACTTGTTTACTTTTAGGGATGAGATAAACTAAGGTTTAATCTTAAACGTTTTGGCTTAAAATACTGGAGCAATGCCCAGGTGGAAAGTGGCAAGATATGTAAGATTGCTATAGCTATCTAAATGCCCTTTGAGTAATTAAAAATTTACCTTTCCATTAAAAATAATGAGTTGCTTCACTCTATTAGTTTGAATGGAATAAAAAGTTAATTAAATAAAAGAAAGGCAGATATGCTAAGAAACTAGCAGATGGTGACAAAAATTATTAGATATCTCTTTGATTTATTGTTACTCTCGTTCAGCTCATACCAAATGTCAAAATAAATAAGATATAGTATAAGAAATCATTTTAAATTATACTAGATTAAACCTATATATACAAACACATGTACTCACACATACATGCACATGAAGTATTATGAACTTGATTTCCTATATACCATATGTTAACCCACATACAGAATTGATTTATCTAGAGCCAGACAATACTTGTTGGAAACGTGCCAATGGATTTAAACAAATTAGGAAAAGCATTTAAGTTCTGTAAAGCCATCAGAATTATGGGCCCTGGATTCAGATGATCGAAATCCACAAATTACTATCAGAATGACAAAAATTTCCTTTCTGTGACATTTTAATTTATAAAGTCAAGTTCTGACCTTAATCTAATGCCAATTTAGTACTGGATGGCTTTAGAGAGTTCAGATGATTTGTTTATTTTGCTGTGCTGCTAATTTCACATTTGCATTATAATTGGATTTCTCTAAGTTCACTGACATTTTGGTTGGCTTCAATGATCATTAAAAGTTTATTTTTCTTTAATGTGTATTTGGGTACTGCACACAGACTGCTCATATGTAAATAAGCCCGTCAGTAAATGGCTGATTTCACATGATGGGTTCGCCCTACTTTGAGACACTCAGGTTGCAAAAGCTTTGTTCTTGTGAACTAAACATTGTTATGTAAGTGCTACCTGAACATCATTATCACTAATAACTGAACACCAGCACATTCATCTAGGGAAAAGACATTAAAGTATGTTTTTAGCTATGTTATGTAGTTCATACAGAAGATCCAGCTGCTATTAAGAAGATAGTCTTAATGTATGTCGTCTAATCATCAAATGCAATGTTAGCAATTGATAGCTAGGGACAATTTATTATTCTCTACTTTTTTTTTTTTTTTGAGACAGAGCCTCAAGCTGTCACCCTGGGTAGAGTGCTGTGTCATCATAGCTCACAGCAACCTCCAATTCCTGGGCTCAAGCGAGTCTCTTACCTCTGCCTCCCAAGTTGCTGGGATACAGGCACCCACCACAACGCCTGGTCATTTTTTTGGTTGCAGTCATCATTGTTGTTTATCGGCCAGGGCTGGATTTGAACCCGCCCAGCTCAGGTGTATGTGGCTGGTGCCCTATGCTGTTGAGCCACAGGTGCCGAGCCGATTCTCTACTTTCTTTGTAGCACATATGGAAGCCGCTTTAAAGTTACTGAGGTGAAAAGTGCAGCCCCCTTTCAACTCTAGCCTTGAAGTCGAAGTAAGATATAAGCATCCTTCGGAAGGTGTACTTGAGGCCAGAAGTATTCCTAAGAACTATGCTTTTAAGGTCATTGAATTTCCTACCAGATAATATGAAAGATGATACATTTCTTTGGAGAAAAATAATTCAGAGGCATTTCATTTAAAAAGACATAAAACCTATTGTAAACATTTCACCAACAGTTGAAATTCAAGAAGTAAAAATGTAAACTTTGAGTAATAGTTGGAGTTTAAAACAATAACATTCAGATTTTAGAAGTATTTACAGACATTAGTGTATCTAACATTAAATTTACAAATGTTTTATTGCTCGAATAAACTTTTAAACATAAGTGGAATGTGTGATAGACAAATGGAAGTGTCTTCATTTCAGAATTTCTTGTTAATCATCACAGGTGCTCTATTACCTGGTGCATAATTGATTTTCAATAATGATAAGGTAGATGGATGGATAGATGAATGAGCAAAGAGGTGGTCAAAGTCTCACCAGTTGCCCACATTGTTTTATATTTGTATTAAACCTCCTATTTAAAACATTTAAATTAAAAAATTTAAACATTATTAAGCCTCTTCTAAAATGTCACAACGAGACAATTTTACTTAAATAGTGATGACAGATATGTCTCTCTTCAACTAGAACATCTTTTTTAATTCACATCTTTACAAAATCTTCCTGAGTGGAAGCACATTTGACATATGCACATAGAAAAAAAACGAAGCAGTTGAAGACGAAGCTCTGAAGCTTATGTTTATAAAATAAAACACAGACACAAAGAAGAGCGCTTCAACTTATTTTGGAAGCAAAATCTAAAATCCATAAAACAAAGTCAGTATTAGCTCAGCATCAGGACTGTTACCGAATTCATTCAGGATTTCTACCTGATATCCACGCATGTGATTGACTAGAATCATAACAATTAATTGTCTTCTTAGGACATATAAGAGAATAATATTTTCAAATTGTGTTATGCTTTTGGAAATGACATGGCAGAGAACATACTTGGAATGTGTTATTAGATGATTACAAAAGTGTTTAATTAGTCATGGAAAGAACAGTTTTCTATTATTTTTTTTTTTTTTTTGAGACAGAGAGTCTCAGGCTGTCAGCCTGGATAGAGTGCTATGGCATCACAGCTCACCGCAACCTCCAATTCCTGGGCTCAAACGAGTCTTCTGCCTCTCCCTCCCAAAGTAGCTGGGACTACAGGCACCTGCCACAATGCCCGGCCATTTTTTGGTTGCAGCTGTCATTGTTGTTTGGCGGGCCCGGCTGAATTCGAACTCACCAGCTCAGGCATACGTGGCTGGAGCCTTAGCCCGTTGAGCCACAGGCGCCGAGCCAAAAGAACAGTTTTCTAGGCATTTTCTTGCAATTTCCTAAGGAAGAGACTTTCTTTCCTCTCGGATTTTACTAAGGACACATCCTGAGTCTGGACACTATCATTAAAACAGAGTCTTAAACCCAACATGTCTTCCAGGAAAATTTGATAATCTCATCCAGAAACAAATGTAACTCTCGATTATTTTTGAACCTCAATTAATTTCTTGTCATTATCTAACCATACAATTTGTTTGGTTGCATGGTAAACTGGTAGTTTTCACATCGGTGTAAGGAGGGGATTATAAAGTGATAGAGACTATTTGCCCAACGCATGGCTTACCCATATTTAAACAAGTATGGGATGAATTAGTCACATCTACAGTAACTTCAATGGAACTGGGAACCATTCCTAAGGTAAGTATCCAAAGAATAGAAAAAAGGAACATCACATGTACTTTCTATGAAATGGGATTAATGGATGAAATGGGATTAATGGATGAGTGTGTACGTGCACAGAACAAAGTAAAACTCAGTGGACATCAAGTAGGGGATGAGGAGGGAATGGGTGGAAACCTACCGAACTCACCTAGTCAATAAACTCTATGTGGGTTCCGGGCATACTCACAGCCCTGACTCAAGTAAGTATTTCAAAAGTGATCCATGTACCCCCAAACATTTGTATTTCCTTAATATTTGGAATTTTTTTTAAAAGAAAGAAAATAAAAAATAAACAAGTATAAACCAAATTTTACAGGAAAAATAAAAGACAATTGCCAGTGCAAAGAATGTTATTAAAATATTTATTTAATTTTTTTCACATAAATAAAACATTTGGCCAAAGAATTAAACAATTTTCCTGATTTATTATTGAGAAACTATACATACAGTCCTTGGAATAAAAGCATCTGATGTGCTTTTTTTCTATTTTAGCTGCTCCTTTTTCTGAAATCTACAATGTTCCAAATCAATGAAAAAGATGTTTTTGAGACAAATATTTCACAGAAAGGTACTGCTGACTTCATAGAAGGCATATTATCATTTATAATAACATTTGGCACTTTATTATATATATTTTAATATTTTTTAATATTATTTTCATTTATTTACATGAGTTTTAACTTTAGTTTTTCCTAGAGGACCTTATATATCATTGGTATGCAGATTTTACCACCCTTAAAGAATACTATGTATTCATTCATTTTTTTTCCAGATAAGTCTTGAAATTTCAAAACAAATGCAAGCTTTCAAAAGATGGCCTCTTTCTTTTTTCGAAAGATAAATGTGCATACTATTTTTGTTCTGTCATCAAAACATACAGTCTTCTGGATCTTCTATTTGACAATACCTTGGTAAGATTAAAGAACAAGGTTCTTGGACTTTATGTCAAATTTACTGAATCAGAATGGGGAAGGGGAAGGATGCTAAAATCTGCATACCAATGATATATAAGGTACTTTTTGCACATACTAACATGTGAGTACTCCTACCTGGCTGGGAATTCAGGCAAAAAAGTTAGAAGAGCAGTCAATAAATGATAGAACCTTAAGAATGATGTCTCGGAACCCCTCTTAATGAATTACCAAAAAAAAAAAAAAAAAAAAAAAGACAAACAATTCTTCCCATTCCAACATGAGTAACCCTCTACAATGCAAGATTATAGCTCCTCCCACCTCTTAATGGAAGAGGTGAAAGCTATACCTCTACTTCTTAATATCTGATTGGGGCCACGTGACTTATTTTGAAGAATGAGACACTGGCAAAGAGAGAGATTTAATAAGTGCTTGTGAAATGGGGCTTGCCTCATCTCATATCTTGCTATTTTTCCAGTTTAGACCCTGGGGAGGAGACTGGGCTAGCCCATGAGATGCTAGACCCCTAGGGTCCAATTGCCCCCATTACTGCAATCAACAGCGAGGCATGTGACAGAAGCCTGTAGCAACTGGCTCCCAACCATTCTGCCATGACTGTGGCTGTAAAAATGAGCTGCAGAGACACCTACAAAAGAAATGCCCATCTGGGCCCACCAAAATTGCCAACCCATATTACTGCAAGCTAATAAGGCATTGTTGAAGCCACTAACAGTATGGACGTTTTGTTATATAGCATAAGCTAATCTACCACTGATGTACAACTTTTACAAA
Organism: Arctocebus calabarensis; assembly: GCA_963573935.1. NCBI lineage: Eukaryota > Metazoa > Chordata > Mammalia > Primates > Lorisidae > Arctocebus > Arctocebus calabarensis. The sequence continues at coordinate 15,646 of CAUYON010015109.1, forward strand.
AAGGTAAACAAAAATAGAATATGAAGTGTTACTGAACTCTTGGGTTATTTTCAATTTTTTTATTTCAGGACTTAACACAATAAATACGTTTGTAAAGGCCTAAATATATTCAGATTTTCATCTTGCTTAATAAAGTGCCACTGAGAGATGTAGCCAATTCAGGAAGAAAAAAATATAAAAGAAAATACTTCGTAGAAATCAACATTAAACAAAACAGCAAGTGGAAAAAACAGTCCTGACAAGAGTTTTGAGTTTTGCAAAGGAGATTCACTTGCATTATTGAAAACCTAAGTTTAAAATGGTAACTTTTTTTAGCACATTGCTTTTATTCCCACCAATGCTACAAATAAGATGACATGAACTACACCAAATATGAGTGTTCTCATTATCATGTTTGCGGAAGATAAATTATAAGTCATATAATCAGTCTGCTTGTATGTTATAAAGAATTCATTACACATAATAAGTAATTAGAATTTTTTCCGTAAGATTGAAGTCAATATGAAGATGCTTTAAAAACTGTCAGATTATAACAAGTTGATTATTATTATTACAACAAGGAAAGGATAATATGGAGGACATTTCCATTATTTAGTTTCGTTCACTAATTTATTTAACATATGGGCAACTACTTGGTGCCAGTCATAGGGATAAGTACCAGGCACATGGAAGTTAATAAGGTAGACAATTCTGTGTTCTCATGGTAACTACATTTTAGCAAAGAGAACAAGATAATTTCACGTATTTAAAAGTTCTGTGAAGACCAAATAGGAAAATGATAATTTGAGTAATTAGAATGATGATTGATGGGCCTCTTAAGGAGGTAACATTTAAGATGAGATTTGAATGAAAGAAGAAACAATCATGCAAATTCTAAGAGCTGAGAATTTCAAGACCAAAGGAGAGAAAGTTCAATGAACTTAAAGTCCAAATCCAATTGGCCTTTTATGTATTCCAGGAAAAGGACAACATGGCTGATACCAAGAGACCCAGAAGAGACGTGTTAAGAGATAATGTCACTAAGGTGCACGGTGGGCTGAGTGGGTAGAGTTTTCATGAGCCACGGGAAGCCTTTGGATCCCATCCTAAATGACTGTCTATATTTGAAATATACATAAGTCATTTTTGGCAGGGTTACCTGGGGATATTTTTTCCATCCATTTGACTTTGAAAATCCACCATATCCACACATGACTGTTGACTAATGCAAACAATTTTGTAACTGATAACTAAATGAATAAGAATCCCGAAATAGTTGGACAAGCAAAATGTTTGCACAAAAGGCTTGTGGTTAAAACACTGTAAATATTTCCTGAATTCTTCTCGTCCAGATATCCTGTTCTTAGCATATTGTATATCACTAAAATTGCAACAACCATAACAAAAAAATACAGAGCTAACCAATGAAGTAAACTTTTTAAAGAACTTATACCACTCTAGGAGAAAATCTATAAAATTTAATAGAAATTAATGAAATTCTAACACATCGAAGGGCTGAAACAAAAGCATGAATTTTAGAGAGTCTAAGAATAATGTGAAAGTGAAAACTAGTCCATGATCAAGAGCCCAAGTTTGTTTACAACCTCAGGGATTCTGCCAAACTCTGAAAAACTTGAGATGCTTTTATGAAAAATGTTCATATCAGAGACGACGGTGTTTTCATCGTATAACAGAACTACTTTAATGAATAGTGTCCCAGCATATTAAAGATATGTTCAAATAAACCAGTGAACAAAATTAAATAATGGAAGATAAGGGGGGAAGAAAGGGGAAGGAAGGACAAATAAAAAAATCTAAAATAATCAAAAGTTCAACCATACTACTAAAAACCAAATGATTATAATTTGGAGAAAACTCTTTGCTATGCATAATAAAATTTATTTTATTTCCTTGATATTATCTGTATAAGTTAGATCATCTACGTTTGAGAACTAAGTGAACCAGCAGAAATGATAGTGTTTTACCTGAAAAGAGTTAAAAAGTTTGAAATTTATAATAAACACTGAATACTTGAAAATAAGGGTAAATAGAGATTCAAAAACTTCTGAAGCTATTTTCACAATAAATTTAAAAATATGGACAAATATAGAAAATTAATTATGAAAATGAATTTAAATAAATGATGTGTAGTGTAATTGCTTATTTACATGTAGTATTTTGGTAGTATAGTATATCCCTTCATAAAAGCAACTATAAAACTGTATCCTAAATAATAATCCAACTGGTAGAAAATGTAAGTGTGCATCAGCAATAGATTCTAAGAACACAAAATAAATTCTATTTGTGTTCAAATATTTCACTCTAAATAGGTGCTTTGCCATGAAATCTGCCGTGTGCTCAACCATAAAATATACAGTGTGCTATAAAAGAAAAATTGTTACAATTTATGCATCTCAAATCCCTTCTTAGCAAAAAATTCATAGAACTGTATTTAACTCCTAAAAATAATTACCAAGAAAGAAACATGATGGAAGCAACAGGGCACATTTAAGAGCATAGCAAAAACATAAAATATGCTTCTTGAGAAACTGTGTTTTGCAGTATACAAGAAATGATGATAATGCTTAATAAAGTATTTTTTCAAAATTCTAACACACTGAAGGGCTGAAACAAAAGCATGAATTTTAGAGAGTCTAAGAATAATGTGAAAGTGAAAACTAGTCCATGATCAAGAGCCCAAGTTTGTTTACAACCTCGGGGTTTCTGCCAAACTCTGAAAAACTTGAGATGCTTTTATGAAAAATGTTCATATCAGAGACGACAGTGTTTTCGCATAAATATAAAAACCACAAAGTTGAAAAAGAAATATTCCTGCCACCAAAAAAAGAGGATAACAAGCAAGCTTGCCTGTTTTGAATTTGGCACTTTGTAAGGGAAAATATATAAACAACCTTCCCTGAGAATCCAGAACCACAAGCTGAACCGCATATAAATCCACAGTTTAAATTTCCACTACTGTGTCACACAGATCAACAAGCCAAGGGTTTAATTTAAAGGGTTCCAGGTATGGCTGTGTTCCCTGACGTCTCGAATAACAAATGAAGAGCTTTCTCTAGAGGAAAATTGTTTCAACTCAGCCCAAAAGCATTCCCATATATAAAGCTTTAGGTAAAATGAGCAGCTCTACCTTATAAACAAGAAAAAAAAAAAGGCACCATTAATAAGAGAGAAAAACGAAAACTATGGAATCAAAACCACAACCCTTCACTACCTGGAATTATCTTCATAGGGTGCTAAATGTGTATGTGAAAATATCAAACTTTAACGTTTAAAATTATGAATAAGGTGCCAAAAACTATAAAAAGACAGGCGAGAAGAGGTTTTTAAGTCAATAAATATTTTCAAATAGTATATAGTAATTGAAATTAATACTCAATGAAATGATAAACAGATTTGACAGGGATTAGATTCAGTAAGCTGAGAAGCAGATTCAAAGAAGTCACACTACTTAAAGCACAGAAAAACAAAGATATAAGGGGATATGAGAAAGTCCTTTGATCAGAAGGACACTTGCACTCAAATGTTTGCACCAGCTCAATTCACAATTGCAAAGACACAGAAACAACCCAAGTGTTCTTCAAGACATGAATGGACTAAAAAAATTAATATGTATACCATGGAATACTATTTAGCCACAAAAAGATGGAGATTTCATATTTTTTGTAACAACCTGGATGGATTTGGAGAATATTCTCCTAAGTAAAATATCACAAGAATGGGGGGAAAAGTACCATACATACTCAGTAGTTAGAACCAGTACATTAAGAACTACATGCTCACATGAGAGAAAAACTCTATTAAATCCAAGTAAGGTATAGGGGAGGGGATGGGGAAATTCCCACCAATGGGTATACTACACAGGTCCACATTTCCTGAGTGCAAGGAACCAAACCCAAACTATGTAATCTAATTGTATATATGCATTAAACTGAAATTAAAAAAAATAAAGTATATTTTAGACCAAATGGATACAATGGACATATAATAAAACATTTCACCAACAGAAGCAGAATGTACATTTTTGTTGAGAGTCAATGGAATATTCTCCAAGACAGATCATATGTTAGGCCCCTACACAAGTCTTAACAGACTTAAGAAGATTAAAATCATATCAAGTTCTTTTCCCGGCCGCAGTAGTATAAAAATAGATGTCCATAACAGGAGATCTTACAAAACTCGCCAACATGTGGAAATTAAATGATATGCTCTGAACAACCACGGGGTCAAAGAACTGAAAGGGAAATTATAAAATATCCTGAAACAAACAAAAATGGAAACACAACATACAAAAACTTATGGGATGTATCAAAAACAGTTCTATGAAGGAAGTTTATAGTAATAAATGCCTAGATTGAAAAAATGGAGGTAGATCTTGAATAGCCTAACATTATACTTAAAGCAAATATGGAAAGGAAAAAAATAAAACCCTCTAGAGTAGAGGGCAGGAAATAAAAATCAAAGAAAAAATAAAAAAGAGACTAGCTCACCTATTGGGTACAAATTAGGGATATATGGTACACTTCCTGGGTGAAGGATTCAACTACAACTAGGACTTTGAACTTTGTCTTTCAAATGTAATTAATGTATCCTAATCATATGTGTACCCTCATAACCAACCTGAAATTTAAAAAAAAAAAAAGAGAGACTAGAAAACTAAAAGAAAATATCAAAAGGAAAGTAAGAGTTGTGGCTTTTCTTTAGAAATGATGAGCAAAAGCAACATTAAAGAAGGAAAAATTTGTGGTGGGCACCTGTAGTCCCAGCTACTCAGGAGGTTGAGGCACAAGAATCACCTAAGCCCAAGAGCTGGAGGTTGCTGTGAGCTGTGCTGCCACAGCACTCTACCGAGGGCAACAAAGTAAAAGACTATCTCTAAAAAAAAAAAAAAAGAAGGAAAAAAGTGGAAGCTTCACATAAATAAAATCAGAAATGACAGAGTAGGGTGGTGCCTGTGGCTCAAAGTAGGGGGGCGCTGGCCCCATATGCCGGGAGTGGTGGGTTCAAACCCAGTCCCGGCCAAGAACTGCAAAAAAAAGAAAAGAAAGAAAGAGAGAGAGAGAGAGAAAGAAAGAAAATAACAGAAGAATCTTTACAACTGATACCACAGAAATATGAAGGATCATAAGAGTTGCTATGAACAGTTATATACCAACAAACTGGATAATCTAGAAGAAAGGGAAAAATTCCTGGGAACATACAACCTCCCTAAACTAAACCATGGAGTAACAGAAAACTGAGCAGATCATTGAGTAAGTGGATTGAATCTGCAACCCAACATTTCCTATGAATAAAAAGCCCAGCACGTGTGGCTTCTCTGAATTCTAGCAAACATTTAAAGAATTTATACCAATCTCTCCTAAAGTCTTTGAAAGACCTGCATCAAAGAAAGCTCTGAATTTATTTTACAAGGCCAATATTACCCTGCTACCAAAGTCAGACATTGACTTTCCAAGAAAAGAAAATTACAGGTCAACATCCCTGATGAACATGAATAGAAAAATCCTCATCAAATAACTGCTAAATTTAATTTAATAGTACATTAAAAGTATCAAACACTGGGTGGCGCCTGTAGCTCAGTGTATAGGGCGCCAACCACATACTCAGGCTGGCAGGTTCAAACCCGGCCCTGGCCAGCTAAACAATGACAACTGCAACAACAACAACCCAAAATCCAGTGCTGTGACCAAAGTGGGATTTATCCCTGGAACATGGGAAGGTTCAACATACACAATATAATGTAATACATCACATCAGCAGTTTAAAGGATAAAAATCATATAATGATTTCAGTGGAAGTTTTCCACATTTCCAAATTAAGGTCAACATTCTCATACCCTATAACCCAGCAGCTTTTCTCTAAGGAAATGTTTGTGGACATACATATATATATCAGGGGATAATGGCGAGAAATAACTATACTATTTTCAATATAAAACAAGACTAGACGGAAATATCAAAACTAGAACCAGTAAAGCAAATGAGATATAGTTCTTTTATTACAGTTTAAAATGGAAAATGAATAAACCACAGGTAGTTTCAGCATGGATTGACCTCAAAAACTTATCAGTTAACAGATTCATCAGTCACAACAATACATACAGCATGAGTCAACCTTGTACAGCTCACCTACGAGCAAAACTAAAAATACATGGCATAAGGGTGCACACACAGGTGGCAGAGTGACAGAGAAAAAAGGGTAAAATTCAGGATGGCAGTGACCTGTGGGGGTGGACTGGTTGTGCAATCAGCAAGGGGCACAGAAAGTCCTTACATTACCTGCAATGTTTTACTTTTTGAGCTGGGAAGTGGGTGCATGGGCTTTCATTTTGATCATCTTTGACCTCAGTTACGTCTTACCTACTTTGTAACTTTTCTCTTCAATTACAAAGAGAAATAAATAGGAAGGACTGGGCTGTGCTTCTTGATAACTTGCCCTTTCTTCTTTACACACCCTGGGAAAACTCAATTATTGTACATCAACAGCTTTTGCCTGAAAGTAGAAAGCAGAGAAGGGAGATAATTGCCTCACCGCTGTCTGTGATTGGGAAGTTGCAGCCCACTGGGAAATCCCAGGTGTTCAGTAATGCCAGGAGATGTCCTAGTTTTCCAAGTTTTAACTCAAGGGAATGGGGCTTACACCCGACTCATCTTATTCTACTTCGATATACATTGCTTGAAAAAAAAAAAAAAATCACAAAACATGGCTGTTAGAGAATTTTCAGTGAACATGTTTTCTAATATGACAATGTTTTATTTTAACGGGATACCTTACCTTGCACACTGAGAAAAGAGCTAGTTTCTAAAGGAAAGGAAGATGTGGCTGTTATGAAGGAGAAATGGGAAATCTTCTTGTGTCACTGTCTGATGAAAGCAAGGCAGCGTCTTCCCAGAAGACTCCAGCAAATGTTTCCTGGGATTCAACTAGTTCCATGCCCTGAAGCTAGCTCCGTGGTCTGATTCACCCAGAAGTTTCATGGATTTATCCTTTTCTGAAGTACAGGGGTTTTTGTTTGTTTGTTTTGTTTTTGTTTTTTGGTGGGGGGAGCCCAAATACAAGCTGGGATAAAATTACCAAAAGAAAGAGACAAAGATAACTGATCGACAAAAATTTGACAACTGTCCACCATGAGGGTTTCCTAAGGTTTTCCTTTGCTTCCCAACACCTCTCAGGTGTAACTGAATTAAATTATGATACGTCTATAGAAGTTGTTCAGAATGATTTAGCTTCCAAAATTTAAACTTATTTAATTAAGATGGCCCACAGACAGAAAGAAAATTTTATAAATTGAATTTTTGGAACTCAAGTAACCCAAAGGTAATTATCGCCTATTGTTAGCGGAAAGGCTTTTCTTAGAAATTCCATCAATATTTCTATTATCAGCAGGCATATTTTTTCCCCTATGTTGGTCATTTTGTGGAGTTACATTAAATTTTGTTGAAGTAGTCCATAAATAATAAATTGTGGCTAAAATAATTTATTACTTAAAAGCCATAAAATATGAAATGGAAAATTTAAAGACAATAAAAGGTAAAAGGCAAAAGATGTATGTGATCTGAAGAGAAACCAGAGTATTAAAGACAAAAAAGGTAATTTCTAATTCACAGCCTTTACAACAGCACCTTCTGCTATACGGTGGGAAAGAAAATTCTACTTGATTATTTCCTTCCAGGCCCCAAAGGGCAGAAAGAGAAGGGAAACTCTCAAAATCCTTGGACCAGAAGTTAAGTAAGAGGAAGTGATATGAGAAAAAGTCAGCAGACCGGAACACCAGATCTTCTGCCAAACTTATTTCCCTGGTCTTGAACAATCACTCACACTCTTGCACTGTAAAAGTGGAACTATTGCCATGGGTAATTCCTAAGGCTCATTCTTGGTCTTGTAGTTCATGAGGCTAAGTTACTGTCCTGCTGGGAGACTAATGAAGTGACTGGTCTCACGGAGAACCTTTTCATCCTAGCCAACCAAGAGTGAAATTAACAATTTCTCCTGTGTATTCTGCTTACCTGCTGGTCTACCATGATTTGATATCTATGGCTATGTAATACTATGATCAATCAACTTTTTATGGATTCATAGTGGGCTATATCTCAAATGTTGATAACATGAAAAATAAAAATCATCAGCATTAAGTTCTGTGCTGAACTTCTTACAGTTTTTATTTGTCCAGGATAAAATTTATATATATAAAATATATGTATATTTAATTTATATATTATATATATAATATATATATATTATATATATAATATAATTATATATTATATTTTATATATATATATATATATAAATAAATGAGTCCCCAGACCCTTAGGAAACAGAGGTCTCTTTTTCAATGGACTACATTTTCTGCCCATATTGTATTTGATCAGTCCCAGTGATGAACAAAATTACTCTTGATCTCATTTCTCAATTATTCACAATAGTCATATATTTACTGTTGTGCATGATCTTCCATAAATCTTCTTCACTCAAATAGTTCAGTTACTTATATATAGGAAGCAAAAATAAGTCATTTTTATTTTTTTCACTTCTTTAAAATAATTACATTAAATTTATCCTTCAGAAGGAAATATGCCTCTAACAAGTTTGATTAAGATAAAATGATGGAGATAAAATGCTCCATTTTGTTGAAATTTATATTCTGCCCATACTGAGTTGTATTAAATTTTAAAGTTAATCAGCATGTACAAGTTTATCACATAGAAAATTTAATTAAATAAATCAAAATTAAACATTTAATAAATAACATTCCCTTTTAGAATTTGAAAACTTTTATTTAATAAGGATTTATTTGTATTAAAATGCATGTCATAAAACCATAAATCTGATTATGTAAATCTAAAGTTAGATTCTCTAAGTTGTCCAGAAGAACTTAAAACAATGCCAGTGAAATATTTCAGCAATATCTTATAAAATATGACGTGAAATATTTCTCTCACCTTTCCTATTAAAAGCAGCAGCATATCATACTTTTGCACATATATGTTGTTTCTTGAAGAATGTAAGGAAATGCTTAGCCTGGAATCAGATTTTGCATAAGAGGAGAAGAATACCTGTTGGACAGAGAGCTGATTGGTGTACAAGTTACTATGCAAATATGATGCAAATATGACACCTTGAAACTCCACCTCTACTACCATGGAAGTTATCCCTCCACACCCTGTACTGTACTACTCATGAATTCCAGGCCAGCTTACAATTCCCTGAACAAGAGCTTGCTTGACAACAACACTTAGTGGCTTTGTGTGGCAAGCACAGGCACAGAAGATTAGATACAATTGTGCTAAATCCCCAGCCACCGTCCCATATGAGGAATTTCATTCTGGCTATGACACCCCCACCCATAGAACGTAAGGATTCCACCATGCTGAGTGGACTCCTGTTTCTTCCTTTCACTATAAACAACATGAAGAATTTCATTCTGGCAATGACCCCCACCCCCCACCCCACGCATAGAATGTAAGCATTGCACTATGCCAATGGGACTCCATTTCTTTTTTTCACTGTAAATAACTTTGCACAATCTGCTCTCTGAATTTCCAAATACCTTTCATTTTGCATGAAGAACATGCATCTTTGTCTCTGTGTTGAGCCCTGGTCTTACCAAGCGTGTATTTTGAAGAGGAAGGGGGTGATGGTGAAGGAGGCTGAGAAGGATTAATAACTAATGCTTCAAACCAAAGTGGCTCATGATGGTGCACATCTGTGTTTTCCCTGAACAATTTACATCCCCCTTTTCCCCAGGAGATGACATTTCAACTTTAGTTTGGTAAGCTACACACACACATACACACAGTGAATAATATGTTGAAATTGTTAAAAAAATTTTCTTTCCCAGATTAAAAAAAAATGAGAAAGCATACAAAATTACACTATCTGAATATTTTTTCATCAGGATGTGGAGGAGTGGAACAAATCATTAAATACCCAGCATTTATGCCCCCGATGGAACCTTCAAGGCAATATGCATTAATTCCTTACACTCAGATCTTCATAGAGGCTCTAGTCCACTTCCGAAGCTGATTTCTCAGAATTTACTTCAATATTATATAAGCTAACCTGTGTTAACGATAAATTCCTCTATTGCTCATGTCATGCAGCACCACTTTCTATCCCTGACAACCAAATCAAACTGGTATCACGGAGATAACTTCCTAACAGAGATCCATCTGCTCTGAAAGTAATTGTTACAACCTAGTATGTGAAAGAAGGCATTACATAATAAATTGCATTTTACATGTCTTCCAGATGCTTGCTTTTTATCAAATTTATTTTTAAAATATTTTATGCTGAAGCTACCCATGAAAATGTTAAGAACTCTCTGATGTGCCCTTTCTTAAACTCATATAATGCTCAAAAAAGTAAGGCAGTGATCATCCAAATTTTTAAAGTTGGAATAGTCTATCATTTTATTTTCTTAGATCACTGCATTTGAAAAAGGTCTACCCAGATCATTGAATCCAAACTCAGCAGCCTAAGAGGAATTCCTTCCATACCATCCCTACCAGATGGTCATCTGGTGTCTTATACACTTGTTACTAGGAAGCTATTCGTTCTTTGACCAAGTTATTAATTTTTATGGAACTTTATCATGAAAATAGTCTTCCTTATGTTGAAACAGAAAGTGATTTGTCACCTTATCCTCATGCCTGTTTTCTCCTTCACATGCATCCAGAAACTTCTGCCTAAGAGATCATTTCCATTTGGCTTCCCTTCAAAGATTCAAGATGGCTGTCCAATTTCACGGAACATGTCTCAAGGTCCCTAAAAGTATTCCAAGCAGATGACTAAACCATATGAAATGTATAGGTAAAAATAATTGTTACAAAATTTTCTAAAGGATTCTTAAAGTAAATGATAATCCATGTTGTCAAAAATGCAAGAATGAGACTTTTTGAAATTAGCGTTTCAAAATAAAAAAGTAAGGATTAGTCATACAGAAAATATCATGGTGGTTCCTTGAAAGGAATCAGTTCTGAAGAGTGCTGAACAAAATTATCTGAAAACAAAGTTATAACGTTTGTCTCCCGAGAAAGTTATTTTTTCCCTCAGGATCAGATTAAAGATGACTCCCTTCAGGAGCAATGCCCATAGTTAGGAATACTGAGAAACTGCCCAGTTATGGGAATCCCTAGCTCAGGAAGTGAAAGGAATCACAAGGAACCACATAGTTGGGCAAAATCTATATGTGCCGAGAAAATAAAAAGCTTTCAAAATCCGTTGAAATTGATTATTCGTCAGTAAAATAGTTTATTTGATAATTTAGAACCCAAAAGAATTTTTCACATGTTCATAATTTTCAAAAAAATAACATGCATAAATCTGGCTGAGAGTTAAGATATTTTAAAATACCTACCACGTATGTGCTCTGACAAGAGGCTTCTTATACATTATCTCATTATGAATTTGACCTACATTTTATGTACAACTAATTTTACACCAGAATTTTAGAGCTCCACAGACATACTTTTACTTTTCCTAAATGTTCTGTGTTAATTTCAACCTGGCACATATTTTCACCCCGTATAGATTTCTAAGAAGTAATATGTGTCTCTGAATACGAGTTATTACTGGAATATGATTCTTGCTGATATTGAGGTGACATTATTCAATAAATACGAGTGAGTGCAGGGTTGAGGGTAAAACAGCTGAGGTTTCCCTCTAGGCTTTTTTGTTCCTCAGTTTCCTCATCTGTAAGTGAAGATGGTACCCAACTTAACTTGTAAGGATGCTGTTTGGATTTAGTTAATTGATTGTAAAGCACTTAGAACAGTTCCTGGTTAAAATCTGTGCTCCATAAAAATTAGTATTTTGTATACAGACCTCAAAAGGAAGAAACATTTACTTCCCCAAATGATTTTTTTACTTCTATATTACTTGTAAATAGATAATACTCAAATCCTCATAAAAGGAAGATAAAGGCTCCAAAATCCTATAAACTATGTTGTTTGATGCATTAACTGGTCAATCACATCCATTAATTTTATAAAATATCATTCACTTCTTAATTACCTTCCATTGAAAAATAAACACAATTATAGCTATTGCTGTTTATTAGAAGAATGAAAAAAAAAAAAAAACTCAATAGCCATAGCAGCCACAATTTCTTGAACATTGTCTGTGTTACAGAGCACTTGTCAAAGGTTGTACATTTGATCCCATGGAATCTTCCTATCAGCATTGAGAGATATTTTCACTTGCATTTTACAGATAAGAAAACCAATGAGTGGACGGTATAAGCTGATGGGTTTCAAAACATGCTACCCCAAAATATGACCCATTGGCAATGGTGAATATAGCAAAAGCAGGAAGGCCACTCTTACTTCCCCCACATCTCCTCTGAAGTCATAAAACTTAGGATTTTTCTAACCTTCTACAGTAAGTCATCAGACCTTAAACCTAGAGACACCTTCTCTATATCCAGAAGAAAAGAACATCCTATCTCTGATGACACAGAGACATACAGAAGAATCTTGACAAAGAGGCCTTGCTATGTCTCCCTTCCTTCAGTTTATTACCAATACGTAATACGCCTTTTGTCTAATCCTACCCAATGACTACCCACCTCTTCATCCAACCTAGCATACAATACATACTGGTCTACCTGTTTGTTTGGGTTTCCTAGCATACAATATATACTGGTCTACCTGTTTGTTTGGGTATGGTTCCCATATCATATAAAACCCATATTAAATAAATTTATATGCTTTTCACTTGTAAATCTATCTTTTATTATATGGCCCTCAGCCATGAATCTAAGACGGAAAAAAAATAAATTTTTCATGTCCTATAGCTAATAAATGACAGAGCCAGGATTCGAACATGATCTATCTAATGTCAAAGCTATGTTCCTCTGTAAGAAGTATGATCCAGACCATGTAATATTCACTGTAGATACACCAATATGTTTGGATGACGTTAATCTGTAAGATACTATCTTCAAAATAATATTCCAAATAATAATCTCTACAAATCTATAATTATACTTACAAGATAGGAACACACATTGGTTGTTTAACTTAACTATTCTTATGTCACCTGCATTTATTTGGGAGTTTTTTGACTGGCTATTCAATAAGATAGATAGATAGATAACAGACAAATAAATAGGGATCTGTCCACTGATACCTAATATCATAATACCCAGATCTCTATCATTTTCTCTGTATTTTTCACAAAATAAAAAGTTCCTATATCTTTCCAAATTCAATATTCTTTATGTTTAAATGAGAATTTCAAGAGGATGCTTCACATAGAAGGTATATGTGGTTTCTTAAGAAAGAATTTGATTAAAATACACATAAGAAAATCATTTATGTTCAAATCAATTCTAAAGATTTCTATATTCATTCGGTTATTTGGCTTTAACAGATCATAAGCTCTTTAGCAACAACCTAAGAGTAAAGATTGTGTACACATTCAGATTTACCATTTGTCAGTCAGATTTCTTTCCCTGTTTGGAACTTTGAAAAATAGTCTCTCTGGCTCGGCACCTGTGGCTCAAGTGGGTAAGGCACAAGCCACATACATATACCTGAGCAGGCGGGTTTGAATCCACCCTAGGCCCGCCAAACAACAATGATGGCTGCAACAAAAAAAGCCGAGCATTGTGGTCCCAGCTACTTGGGGGCTTGTAGTCCCAGCTACTTGGGAGGCAGAGGCAGGAGAATCACTTCAGCCCGGGAGTTGGAGGCTGCTGTCAGCTGTGATGCCACAGCATTCTATGCTGTGTGACAGATTGAGGCTGTCTCAAAAAATAAATAAATAAATAAAAATAAAATAGTCTCTCAAGCAAACACTTGACAAAAGTACCAAGATAAGTAGAAATGTACATGTCAAATAGCCATAGTTTATTTGAAATCTCTCCCATCATGGAAGAAAGAATGTTCTTAGAACTCAGAGTGGTGCCTGTGGCTCAAAGGGGTAAGGCGCCAGCCCAATATATCAGGAGGCAGGTTCAAAACCCGGCCCTGGCCAAAAAATGCAAAAACAAACAAACAAACAAACAAAAAGCATACAACTATTGAGAATAGCTACTAAAAAAAGATCATTTAAAGGAGTAGTGACCAGCCTGAAGCACCCAATGATATGAGTAGTAGGGACCCTTTTAATGTGTCAAAATTCAGACCAACTTGATGTGATTAAGAAAAATAGCAGGTGAGAGAGAAAGAATAAGACAATTAGAGTCTGGGCATTTAGAAAAGATAGACAAGGAAGTCTTCAATGCCCCGATACCCACACAGGATCTGACTATATTTTATTTAGGACTTTCATGAAAATGTGTAAATAACTCCTAAGATGGCACAGTGGCTGTACACAGTACCTTCAAGAGCAGCCGCATAAACAAATGAGACATTTCTTTCAATACAACTCCAACATTTGCTGTTTGCCGATTTCATGCTCCTAAGCCTCGAAACTACAGCGAACAGTCAGACATTCAAAGATTCATCTCCACAAAGAGCATGCAATGCAACCACGGCCTGAGTCAACACGAACTCATTTAAATAATGTTGAAGGGAATGGGGAACAGGTGAATGAGTCCAAGATTATGCCTTGAAGCAGCACACAGTATTTCAGGGAAATATAGGATACATGGGCATATGTGCCAGGAATCATAACAGAAGATATAAAAATGTTTCCAAAGAAGAGAAAGGAATAGGTGACTGAGAGATTCAAGATGGGTACACACACACAGTTATTACCACTCTTCAGCCTGCACAAATACACATTTTATATTATACATATGCATACATAAACAAACAGCGTAAGAACTTGATTCTGACAGCAGACTCCTAAACAGAGAGTTATTTGTACTTCTTTCATATATTATTTTCTTTGTCTACCATGTGGCCACACCATTCTCACTGCAATTTCTAGACTGCGGCACAATGGGAAATAACAATCACAATCTTTCTGCTAGCTGACCTGCAATTTTTAAAATCCTGCATCCATCCCCTCTCCAAGTCAGTTGATGGGTGAACAAAGTCCAAGAATTGCTACACTTTCAGAATTAATACAGGCAATTTAAGAATACTTTACCCCAAAGCCCAAATGGGTTTCTCCTTTACCTTTATGAGAATATATATTTTAAAAGGACATCATATTCATGAAATCTTCCTATTGTTAATAGGTTTTCTATGTTATAATAAAATTGATACTCTGCTACATCACTTCTGAGAATGGATTGTATAAATTTGTCACCAAAGAAGTTAAAGAAATGAGTATAATTGTGATGGATGTGTTACTTAGTTCAGTGTAAGCATTACATGTTGTATACTGAAGCAATTCCCTGAACCCCATAAATGCATCAATGTACAAAGTTATGATTTAATAAAAATAATTTAAAAATAAAATAAAATAAAACTGCATATGCTGATGCAACACTGTGATTTTAACCCAAGAAGCAATATCAACATGGTGGATAGAATGACTAAATCCCACCCGCCCCCCATAAACACACAGATGTTTATTTGTTTGTTTCCAGGCACTCTTTTTTCTTAGGAGAAACATTTCAAGTGCTTCCCAAATTGTACTTTTATTTTCCTAAGACAAAGATCACAAACATCTTCTATAAAAGGCTAAAAAGCATTTTCAGCTTTGCAGACCACACACTCTCTACCCCAATTACTCAATTGTGCTGACAAAGCAGAAGTGTAGTCATAGGCAATACAGCAACCAGTGTAAGTGTATCCCAATAAAATTTTATTCATAGCCATTGAAATTTGAATTTCATATAACTTTTATAAGCTAATGAATATTAAACACTTCCTATAATTTTTCAACCATTTAAAAATATAAAAATTGTTCATACTATATACAGACCCTACAAAAATAGATGATGGGCTAGATATGCCCCCATTTTAAGGCATAATCCTGATTCCATGATAATTCTTTTCTCCGAAAGCAGAAGAGATTTTTTTTTAAGTATTTATCTTAGTTATTGTGTGAAGACATTTGTATTCTGCATTCAGTAAGTTTCACCTGTACCCTTCTAAGATGCACCTTAGGTGTGGCCCCACCAATTACCCTCCCTCCACCCAAACTCCCTCTTCTCCTCCCTTGCCCCACAATAACTAAGAAAATGCCATGAAGCTAAGTTAAACAGTTTGACAAAAATATTTCAGATTGTATATGAAACCAGCACATTGTACCCCTTGATTGCACTAATGTATACAGCTATGATTTAATAAAAAATAAAAATAAATAAAATATAATGCATGTGGACAAAAGCTTCTATTACTAAGAACACAGTTAATTACTCTAGAATTTTTTTTAAAAGTATTTATCTATTTTCCCTTGATTTTTTGCATAATATGATAGGAAGTCATGTAGAACCTTGACCCATTTTAGGAACAAAACTTATTTTTCATGGCAGCCTATATCAGTGGTGCAGGTGGAGAGAGTTAGCCCTATTCCCCATGTACCTCAGCACCGGATTCACAGATGGTAACTTAGACTTGGCAACAGCTGCAAAAGGGACTCCAGCTGACTGACATAAAGAAGACCAGGGACTGGGTGGTGATTAGAGATACAGGATTTCCCACACACACATGGGTCATTAGGAACATTTAAATATACACAAAAATCAAGAAACAGCAAGTCTATGCAGATGGAACCAATGAAACTCTCCCAACAACACCGATGAGCTGAGCACATTGAAACTTGAGGTGGAATCAGAAAGGACATGGAGGACTGTGTTTCTTGGAAGTGAAATAATGGACCATAACAGTGTATCTCAAAACATTCATCTTGAACTATGCATCTAAATAAATCTTCCACAGCCTCTCCCACTTCAGTGCTTTGTCTTCCAGCTTTATGATAATTAATTGAACTTTGCAATGTCCCAGTACCTAGATTGGTTAAATTCGTGGTTCTCAACCTTCCTAATGCCTCCTAATGCCGTGACCCTTTAATACAGTTTCTCAAGTTTTGGTGACCCCCAACCATAAAATTATTTTCTCCGCTACTTTAAGTATAATTCTGCTACTGTTATGAATTGTAATGTAAATATCTCTTATGCAGGATGTATTTTCATTGTTACAAAGGGGTCGCAACCCACAGGTTGAGAACTGCTGGGTTAAATGTCTGGCTCACAAATTATTTTAGTTTTTAGTAAGTATCTGTTCAGAGATTCTTCCATACTACAATCTTCTTAATAGCACTCACTTAAAACGTTGCCTACACCTAACTGCTTCTGGTTTGTGTTTGTTGGTTTGTTTTACTGCTGAAAAAGATCAACTAACCAGCTTAGTCTCCTACTGAGACTTAATGTAATAACATGGGTGCTTCGATATTATACTCATTCATTTTAATTTTCCTATGTATACCCTTTTCAAAACACTCATTGGTCTCTAGTTTCTTTTTAAGCTCTAAGAGTAATTTCCATTCTTGTTCATGACCCTGAGATGGAATCTGAGATACTTATTAGCAAAGATATAGCCAACATTAATATTTTCATTTGCAAGCACACACTTATAGTAGGCCACATATGCGCAAAAAGACGGAGAATGAATACAGAGAGTACAGCCTGGGTTACAAATCGGCCTGTTCCCATCTCTAATCTTCGGAAAGTCATCTAACCTCTCTATGCCTCAATGCTCTATAAAACAGAGATAATAATCCCATGTGATTTACAGGATTGTTTGAGGACTAAATGATCAAAGAAGAACGTTTGATAGCACAGAATGCACACAGCGTTGGTTATTATTATACACCAGCTCCCTGTATTCATATGTGACTCTGATTTATAGACTGAACAAATCTCAACTCATACTAGCCTGAGGCTTTATTTGTTATCCCCGGTGGGAAGCCCACGGACATGACTGATTGTATCTGCTGGGCGCTCAGTCAGCTGGGACACAGACTCTGACTATCCTGAGATTTCTGTCATCCTCCCTACATTAGGTGAATAAAGTGAAAGCTGGAACCCCCAGCCTCACATCCACTTGAGCAATACCCACAAAAATCAGTAGTTTTTCCACTTACTCTTGCAGAAGACAGTCAAGGAGAAACTGGCCCAGTACAGGACATACGCCAATCCCTGTTGAGTAGACAAGGGGAGATGAGTAAGCCCCACCTAACGTGTTCTCAACAGAGATGATGAGGAGAGAGAGGTCCCAGGCAGAGAAGACCAACAGGTGACACTGTTACAATCCTCTTTATACAGATCACCTTCCGTGTATGCCGCAGGTGAGGCAGTTTGGTTTTCTGTCTCTATTGCAAAGGCCACAAGCCCTGAGGTTTCCATTCCTCATCCTCTATAGCTGCCTAAGGTGTAATAGCAGAAATATTACCTTTTCTGCCATATCTGATTCCTAGTCTATGAGGGATGCTCCATGACTATTTCATTTATAAAATGAAACAGTTTGAATACACTCGGTGCTGTACTGTGGCTGTGCCTTTATCCCACAGATGAAGACCAGACTAGCCCATCGACCAAATTCCCCCAAGCACATGCAGCAAATCTGTGACATGGTACATGGGACATCACACAGGACGCCTCACTGTACACAGCGGGGGAACAACGGGATAGAGCCGGAACACCCACGTTCTTGCTTCAGCTCCACCACTTATTCCAGAAACTAGACATGTCAAGCCCTAGGTTTCTATTTTTACAAGAAAAATCAAAATATCCACTAAACCCACCACACAGAATTATTGTGAAGATTCAATGAACTACCAGATCTGCAAGTACTCAGTAAATAGTATGATTTAGCAATAAGACCTCTAATAATCAAGTTGTTCTCTGTTTCCTAATCCCTCTTAAACTCAGAAATGATTTCTCGCCTAAGGCTGAGATTTTTTTCCCCTTAGTTTTAGAATATCTGTCACTTAACACCTGCTGTTGTCACCCTGTATCCAAAGAACATTACCTTCTCTTACCTTTTCTGAAACTGCCATCCACTCTCTTTTCCGTCTATTTGTTATACAGGTTCACCCATTTTCTCTCTATCCCACTTTCTCCCTCTCAGATTTTCCTCTTTGTCTCTCTTTGCTCAGCTTTTTTTTTTTTAACTGGTCATTATCTCGTCACTGGCGACAAAAGTCTCCCTTTCCTTTTCCATCTGCAGCGGAACCACCACAGCACGCAGGTTGCAGCCTTCAGATCTTGACTCTGTCTCAGATACTTGACAGAGTCCGTCTGCTCAGAGCTGCTGCAAAGGGGTTTGCTATCTGGGCTTCACTTCCGAGTGTGGCACCGTACGGAAGGTTTCACATTGTGGGAAGTCTCACTCGAGAGATAATTAAAAAGGTTGAACTTCCCTGCAGCTCAGGTATTTGAGTAGCCTCTCAAGATCCACTTAATGAATTAATTCTCTGCGCTTCTTGGAAAAGGAAGCATTCACCCTCCACGAAAAGCCCGCAGCGCCATCTGCATTCAGCATGAGGATCAGACAGATGTAGGTGTTTAGCAAGACCTGTTTGGATTGACCTTGGAACTGGAAATAAGAGGCAGCTGCTTGGAGCAGGCAAACACATAGACGCTAATTAGGCAGTGTGAGTCCAGACTCTAACTTCCTCACCCACCAAATGTGTGAGCTCCAGAAAGGTCTGAAAACTGGGTATGGTAACATCCTTTTCATGGGAACTCATGAAGCCAAAATGTATTTGATAAGAAGAATCTATCATCATCCTCATTATCTGTTACATTATTAAAAACAAAAGAAAGAAAAAATTCTGGGAGCCTGAGGCCTGTAGATTGCTTGAGCTCAAGAGGTCAAAACCAGCCTGAGCAACAGAGAGACTCCATCTCTAAAAACAGCGAGGTATTGTGGTGGGTGCCTATAGTCCCATCTACATGGGAGGCTGAGGCAGGAGGATCACTTAAGCCCAAGAGTTTGAGGGTGCTATGAGCTATGATGTCACTGCACTCTACTGAGGGCAACAAAGGGAGTCTCTGTCTCAAAAAGAAAAAAAAAAAAAACCTCTACCTCTAACATTTGCTCTAATACATGTATATCCACAAGGGCCCGATTCCTCCACCAGAGGTCCTTGGTTATCACTGGAGGCAAAGCTCAGGTGTTGGATCTCAGATGGTGCCAACCACAGGTGCCCCTTAATCGAATTCATGCCTTAAATTATTTCTGATGAGAATTAATATGATCCAAGAGTGCAATCAAGTCATGGCTGGAAAATACTTTTACTCTGTCAACAAGTATGACAGGGAAAAAGAATACATGTGGGTTCTAAAAATGAATAGAGGAAAGAAAGAGGAAATGCCCAAAAGAAAAGGGCTACTTTGTGATATGTATATATCATATATCATGTATATGATATGTATATGTGATATATGTATATGATACGTATATGTGATATATGTATATGATTATATAATGTGCCATATTTTATATATCATATATCTTATATGTTATATTATATATCTATATATCTTATCTATATTATCTATGTACAGTATCTATCATGTCTATTTCATATGTGTGAAGTATACATCATATATAATAACATAAATACGTATATGTGTGCATGTATATATTTTCCTCTGAAAAAAATTATGGCAATTGGAAGAGCTAATTGGTATCTGCCAAGCCTTTGTTGTGTTTTTACTATCTGTTGGAGTCATCTGATGGGCAACATAAAATAAGAGGAATAGTTCACTCTATTGAACCGGTCTCAGCTCATTACGAAGGAAAATATTCATTTCTGGTGAAAGTAATATGCTATGAAAGAGAAGAGGATTGATTCTTCTGTACAATGCTGTGTCTTTATTCTGCACACTTATCCACTCTTTTCTTTTAGCACCGCAAAGAGAATTGGAAGCTGCTTATGGCAATATCAATTATGCACACCTGGAACAGGCATTATAAACAGAGAACGTTACGATGAACCATTGTGTTAGCACATAATTTCTGCCATAAGTGGCATTCTTTCAAATCTAACTGTGTCTGTTTCTGTCGTAAGAGTGCATCTTTATAATCTGCCTGCAAATCAATCTGAATGCCGGGGAAGAAACTCGCTTAAAAACAAAACACTTATTGAAATTTCGCTTCATAGAATTTGATGGGTGGTGAAAATTAGCTCTCCTCAGTGTACACTTACACTGTCCCAGCAGAAAAAAGTCCATCAGAAATATTGATTGCCATGTCTTATTTTGCTGTCAGAGACAAATTAAATCAGTATCAGACTTGACAATACTTATACAAAGTGACAATGACTACTTGAATTTGTATCCAATTTATACCATTACGGAAATCATTTTAACGGTATAAAAAAGAACACTAGACATGAAATTCCAAGTAAGAGGCTATTCTTTAATAATATTTATACACAGCTAGCAAATGTAGTAGTTCCCCGATTGACAACACTGAATTAATCATGTTTTGCCACATCTATGATAAATCATATGCCTGTGTGGTGAGAGAAAGGAAGGACTTATAGCAAACATCTTATTTGTTCACTAAACAAATAGGATTTAGGCTTAGAAAGGATAAGCAATTTAAATTCAAATACAATGGTAAAGCTTATTGGCAGCAAACTGGGTATTTGTATATTCTGAATCCCAACCCCATACACCAATACCACATTTAAAATGGTTAAAATAGTATATTCAAGAGACGGTAACTATTTTTTGAAACAGAAAAACCTAGAAAACTCAAATATCTTCAAGATCTGAGTCAGAACAAATATTTTAAGGGCATGTTAGAAATCTTTGTATTTGATAGCTGTTTAGAATTTATACGTAGTGAATTAACAACATCCAAACCAACAACTATAGAACAAAGCTGCCAGGCAGGAGCTTCATTCCTGAGCATTTAATAGAGTATCTCTATTAAATAATTTTTAATTGATTACTAATCTGGGTGATGAAGTGCCCTCGTCGTAGGGCTCATGCTCTGCTTAGAATATTTGTGCCCTCTAAAACGCAGGTTGAAATCTCATCCCTTGCATGGCTGTATTGAGAGGTTGGGCCTTTAAGGGGTGTTTGGGTGCTGAGGGTTCAACCCTCATGAGTGGATTAGTCTATGTGTGGATTGACGGATTAATGGTAATAATGGGGGTGGGACTGGAGGCTTCATAAGAGGAAGTCAGACTTGAGCTGAGTCCTCAGGCCCCTTGCCAGGTGATGGTCCGAGCTGCTTCCAGAGTCTGCAGAGAGTTCATGCCGGCAAAAAGGCCCTCACCAGATGCAACCCCTTGACCTTGAACTTTTCAGCCTCCATAACTGAAGAAATAAATTCCTTTTCTTTATAAATTATTCAAGTTCAGGTCCTTGGTTACAAGCAGCAGAAAATCAATGGAGATGGTGCATTTAAATCTAATTCTA
Source organism: Arctocebus calabarensis (assembly GCA_963573935.1). NCBI lineage: Eukaryota > Metazoa > Chordata > Mammalia > Primates > Lorisidae > Arctocebus > Arctocebus calabarensis. Next base: position 37,928 of record CAUYON010015109.1, read on the forward strand.
CAATCTTTTCATTTATAAACTTTTAAAATAACACAAAATAAGATTGAGAGTCCCACAAAAAGTCACTCATATCACATTTACCCACATAAGGGATTCAGGGCCCCAGAAAGCCTTCCTGAAAAATCACTCTCAGAATTCAAATTCAGGTTTGTGTGTTCCAAACCCACACATTGACCCCATATTTTAAACAGGCCAACCTGAATCTCCAAGCTTTTTTTTTTTTTTCTGAAATAGTGGATAGACACATGGGTGAAGACGGAGAAAAATACTGGCCAGGGTATTAAGATTCAAGGGTTCTCATGAGGCTTCTCTCATCTCAAATCCTTCTGCTTTAGATTTAAACATTTCACGTCTATAGTCTGTCTAAGGCATCCTCTTAGTATAAAGAGTCTAGACATAAAAAAGAAAAAGTACAGTTAAATTATGTACTAAATATGATTGTGTGTGTGTGTATGTTCATAGACTTCTATATACTGAGAAACTTTTGGAAAATTCAGTGAGGCTATGTTCCTGAGTTGCTGTCGTATCATGGTAACAAAAGCACACGTGGGTTTGAATGGTTTTATCTGCTATGATGTCTTCATATTATTATGGTTCATGAGATCACCTTATTGTTTTTTTTTTTTTGAGACAGAGGCTCAAGCTGTCACCCTGGATAGAGTGCCGTGGCATCACAGCTCACAGCAACCTCCAATTCCTGGGCTCAAGCGAGTCTCCTGCCTCCGCCTCCCAAGTAGCTGGGACTATAGGTGCCCGCCACAACGCCCAGTCATTTTTTGGTTGCAGCCGTCATTGTTGTTTTTCCAGCTCAGGTGTATGTGGCTGGTGCCTTAACCTGTTGAGCCCCAGGCGCCGAGCCACCTTATTGTTTTTTTAAACAGATCTACTTTAAGAAATATTTTATTCCATGGGTGTCGCCTGTGGTTGAAGGAATAGGGTGCCAGCCCCATATACCCAGGGTAGTGGGTTCAAGCCCAGCCCTGGCCAAAACTACGAAAAAAAAAAAAGAAAGAAATATTTTGTTCCAAATATGCAAAACTATTTTATTCAGTCAACTGGTGCCTTTTCCAAGGTCAGGTACAAAATTCACACAAACTACTATTAGAAAAATAAATGAATCCAGGTACATATGTGTTGTTTCAATTTCACAAGCATGTTCCCAGGACCTACAACGTGCTGGGAATAATCTTTGATCTTAAAGCTCTCAATAGCTGGAGGAGGCAAGAAAGAGTTCAGCCAACAATTGAAGTCTGAGGATTTGCGGTCATAACAGAAGACACTGTGAACAGAGGGGGAGGTAAATCTTTAGGCCAGAGCTGCTTCCTTCAGTGTGAGAAAAATGCAGATGACAACCATGAGAACCCCAGCTAGCAACTACTGAGCACTTGCTGCAAACACTGCCTTGACCATTTTACTTTCCTTACTTTACCTAACGTTCATAGAGATAAGAAAGCACAGTACAGATCAATGATTACAATGTTGGACTTGGGAGTAATCTTGTCTGTATTCAAATGCAAGCAGCATTTAAAGGAAGGTGGAGTTATGCATAATAAGGAAGCAGGCATAAATTTCTAGCATGTTTCTCTCTGATTTCTTCTAGTTAGACCAATTTCATAGCATTCAGCTGGCATTGTCTGTTTTATCTTCCAAGCTAGCTCGCCTACCTTAGGTAGGCCCTATAATCCTTGTGACTGTACCTGGAGACTGCAACATCAACTTTGAATTGGTAGTAGGAGTTGGTATCTTTGCTGGTCAAATGAAAGCTCTTGGTGAATCGGGAAGCAGATGTTTCTGCATAGAAGACCAGCGATAACACTCTGATACAAAATTTGTGTCTGAATAAATTTTCCTTTTTCTTAGGAACATCTGTATGCAAAACAGCAGATATATAAAACAATAATCACATCTTTCCTTTCCACCAGTGTTTTCTAAAACATGACAGTCAAGCCCTCTTGTATAAGGTTCTGAATCCTCTTGGTGATGTTGGACCCTCTCACCTAAAGTCCCTCTCCTGTCAGGCCTGGAGTTCTTCTCCATTATAGAATCAAGTCCTGGAACAGCTGAAATATCGCCAGTGAGGGGTGTGTCGAATTCAGACCTCAATTCTTTGGTAGATAATGTATAATATCGCGACACTCAAGCATCTGGCAGTTCTGATTTCTGGTGCATGATTTGGAGTTCTACAGTGCATGCTTCATTCCTTTCTAGCAATGATTTTTTCTGTAATTGTGTTTGCATGCTTCTCAAAAATGTTTCTAAGTCTTCCCTCTTCAGTGTAAGACAATATATGGTTTATGAAGTGTTTTCACTTTCTCAAATAACCACTCTAAAACCTGTGATTTTAGGGCCAGGCATGGTGACGCACACCAGTAATCCTAGCACTCTAGGAGGCTGAGGCAGGTGGATTGCTTAAACACAGGAGTTCAAGACGAGCCTGAGCAAGAATGAGCTCTGTCTCTAAAAACTAGCTGGGCATTGTGGCAGGTGCCTATAGTTCCAACTTTACTTGGGAGGTTGAGGCAAGAGAATCACTTGAGCCCAAAAGTTTGAGGTTGCTGTGAGTTATGATGCCATGGCACTCCACTCAGGGCGATAGAGTGAGACTCTGGCTCAAAAATGAACAAATAAATAAATAAAACCTCTAATTTTTCACGGCTAAATGGGAAAGATAATTCTTATACTGTGAGTTTGGTGACATGATCAAAAAATTAGATATACATGTAAAGGGTGCAAGATGGTGTCTTCAGCATAGTGAGAGCCCATAAACCTTAGCTGATACGATAACATTATTATAGATTTTAAAGATGAAGAAACTGAATCTAGCCATGTGAGTTTTAAGCAATTTGTACAAATCCCCCAAATAGACTAATTCCAACACTCAAAGATCCAAATAACCGAGCTGAGTCTGAACTGTGTGTCTATCAACTTGCGTTCTGTCAGACAGGATATCCCAAAAGTCACCCATAAAGTTGGCATGTGGGGAAAATGAGAAATTGTCATTAAATGTGCCATTATTTACAAACTACTCTTCACAAATTTTAGAAATACGTACATTTTACAATGAGGTGGCCAACAGATAATATTTTCTAAGTATTTTGCAAAATTTTATAATGAATATTTTGTAAATAAATGTACATTTAGGTACAATGTTCCATTTTCTCAATGTATAATATCGTGACAGGAAATTTTTGGGACACCCTATTTACTGAGGTAAAAAGAAAACAAAGTAAGAAAAGAACTTTTATTTTTACCTTTACTATTATCTGCTATTCCCTACATATCATCGTATAGTATGTATTATTTCTACTATACCTTATATTCACGCATGATTGATATTAACTTACATCTCACTTATGGTATATTAGAGTTAATTATTTCTTTTTTCCCTATTTTTTTTAAGACATGATCTCACTGCATGGCTCAGGCTCGCCCTGAACTCTGGGCTCACGTGTTCTTCCTCACTCAGCCTCTCAAGTAGCTGAGATTATAGATGAACACCCACTGTGCCTGGATAGAGTTCATTATTTAGGTATTACTTATATTGCATGATGTCATATTATGTTTATTTTATATTCATTATGTAATCGTGGTGCTTTACACTCAAGTAAAAGCATTATGCATTTTTAAATTAATAAACAGATCATACCTTCACAAGTTGGGGAAGTTGGGGGAATATGGTACGGGGAATCCCTTAATGATTTCACTCAACAAATATGCATTATATATCAGTATGCAATGACATGGAGGGAATGAAGATTCACAAATGACAAATAAACAATAATATAAGAGGCTCCTGCCATCCGGGAGATGGCAGGTGGGAACTTGCTGGTGGGAAAGAAACATATAAACAATTTGTTGCAACCCAGCAAAGTCATTGCCAAGGCTAATGTGGGGGCTCACCAAGGAAGCTGCCATTGATGGCCAGTGCTCTTCAAGTCTAGAGACTCTGCCCCAAGGAAACTTCCAGACTGTAAATCACTGGTTTACTCAGCCAGGGTTCACTGGATCCCTGTTGTTAGGTTTTCCCTTGTTGAGATGCTGAAAATAAATATGGTCAAGAAAGCATAGCCCCACCTTCCATTAGTCAACTCACAATCTCTGCTAACCATCCCCCCTACTCTGGGAAAAAAGAGCTGTTCAGCTACTATTTAGGGAAGATTCTGGAAGAACTGAGAATGTTTACCTCTTCTCACTCTCTTCTCTCATTCACATTTAATTTAATTAGCAATAGTCTAAATTGAACTTCAGCAGAGCAAAGCAACAAAACAACCTGAGAAACTCTATTTGTTAATAGGGTAGATTTAGGTCAACGTTTTCTAGCACGGTCAGCATAAGCTTAAATGTTCCCTAATTAGAGGTTGTGTGATGCCAACAGAATACCACACCCTACAGGGTGATCCAGCACTCCAGGTGCTCAGAGAGACTCACATCAGTAATTCGCACCTGAACCATCCAAGTTCACGTGGTATGGAGTCAATCTGTAGCATTTGTTTATTTATCCATTCATTCATTTATTCATCTACATTTTCCATTTATATGTTTAATTAGAATTCCGAAAGTTTTATTGTATACCTTTGCTTTAGCCCACATAGTACATGATTTCAACATTCTTCATCTGTCTTACTATACTAAAGGAACCACAATGTTCTTAGCATTCCCCCACAAAAGCAGAAGTAAATCAGAAAGTTGTTACCTAAGTGATAAGTAACTTAGAGAAAGCTTTTTAACATGCAGTTGCAAACCCTTTCTTGAAGAACATTTTTTGCTAACAAAGCTTTGCCTCATTGAATTTGGAAAAAAAAAAAATTCTTTCAAGCACAGTATTAAGATTGACCAAGTTTCTTTGTGTTCTCCGTGTTTGAAGAAATTGAGCCACTTCAGTCCAATTGTCTTAAATCCTGAGTCTTGATTGACTAATTTGTAAAACTGTTCAGCTGCCTGGCTAGCTTCACAGGGTTGTAGTGAAGAGTCCAGTAACAAAAGATGCCATTTGAAAAACTGCAAGAAAAAGTAGAAATCATTATGATGTTGCTTAAAATTTTTTGGTTCCTAATATTGAGCAGCTATTCATTATCAAAGCAGTTGGGGGATGGCAGGTAAAACATCTGTCTGGGAAATAAAAGAGGCAGAAGAATTAAGTTTTAGTTTGGGTTTATCACTGGGGCTCTTCATTTTTCTGAACAAAGAGTCAAGATAACCTCATTGACCTATCGATCTTAGAATGAGTCATATAATATTTTCTGAGCTTGTTTCTCCCTATTTATAAGAGAACCTGACTATATTATTTCTAAATCCCTGTTCATTTATAGTATTTTGATGGCCAGTTAGAGAAATTTAGAATTTAAGAAATTAGGAAATTCAGTTAACAAGTGCTAGGCATATAATATGCTCAGCAGAGGATTTATCACTATGGATCAGGGTAGAAAAAAGTGACTTGGTCCATTCTGGGTTATGTACTATAACATATTCTGGGTGGTTTATAAGCAACAGATATGTTTTCCTTGCTTTTCTGGAGACTGGGAAGCCCAACATCATGGCAGTGAAGATTCAATGTCTGGTGAGGACTCACTTCCCGATTCACAGAAGGGCACCTTCTCACTGTGGTCCTCAGGTGGTAGACCAGGAACCTGTCTTGCAAAGGCACTGATCCAATCCAAACAGGGCAGAGCCCACATGACCCAATCACTCCCCAAGGTCCCATTCCTAACACCACCCCACTATGATAAGGTTTCACCATATGAATTTCAGGGATACGCCAACAACATCCAGATCATAGCAAAAGTCACACATCAGAATCTGGTAACCAAAGAATCAAGATAACATTTTAATCAATGAGGCAATAAGCACAGGGCAATGTCTCAGCAAAGATAACGGTCTGGGGCATCAGCAAGAGAACAAGATTAGCTTGAATATAACAGAACCAGCTGTGCAGCCACGGGCAAGTCTTTTAACCTTTCCAGGTCTAGTTTCCTCATCTGTAAAGTGAAGTGTTTGGGGTCACGTCATCTCCATGGTCCTTTCTATGGCACCTAATGTAGTGATTGAATATTTCAGGGCTTGGGAAGGAAAAGAAAACATGTGACGGAGTTTTGGTAACCACACAGCCTTTACTCAGGACAGTCCCCCTTACACCTGTTGTTCCTCACTAATTCCTGGCTACAATAGCACACTCTCTTCTCAAGTCTCTCTCCCAAGTGATAAGTTTGGACAACCTCTCATAATCATCATTCTAGTAAACAGATGAGTGTACACACTCACAACCTGATAAGGCAAGATTGTGAAATAGTCAGTGTCAAAGGAAGGATAGATATAAACTCTTTGGTTTCTCCAAAATGGAAGAATTAACAACCGGTTGCTTGCTTATCCAAGGCTTCATAAAGGAGTTGGGACGTGATTTAAACATAGAAGAAGAGATAGCTGAGGAAAAGAAATTCAGGATATGTTTAATTATGTTGAACTTCCAGCTGCTTCCTAGGTCAGCCCATTTTGATTGCAGAACAGTATGTGGACTTCTTCTGCCATCTCTGTCATATTTAACTTCAGCATCCCCAAATCTAGACCACCCTTCATTTTTTGAATGTTGATAACTCCAAGTTCTTAAATTCCCTTCACCATACAGGTACCAAATGATAAAGGTGTCACCTATCCTGTATGAGTAAATCCCTGCTTACCAGACTTTAAGAATCTTCTGGGATCCGTCCTTGGTGCATCATTCTTTTTGCTTCACATTTTCTCTTTTGGAAACGTTGATCATCTCAAATCTTTGTTAGAACTGACTCCTAAACCTTATTCCTGGCAATTACATGGAGCCATGATGTCTCTTTTGGAAATAAGGCCTTTTAGTTCCAACAGTGTCACTTGTATATCTATCTATCCCTTAGATTCCGCAATTTAATCTGTGTAAGACAGCTACTGGAATATGTATTCTAGTTTATTGCTGTAAGTTATTTCAATATTTATCTGTCTTAAGCAGTTGGACTATGTCTTAATCAGGACTGGGTCACTGGGTCCTTCTCTTGTATCTGACAATCCCCAATAAACACTAATTAATTGACACGACTCATGCTTTTTTATTTTCCTGTGCTCTCACTTTCCCTCTGACACATCTTCTTATTCTTGTCTTTAGATAGATACGATAATATATAAACCAAGGATTTGAAAGGTTATTGAGACTTCATCTTTAAACAATAGACAGCAACATTCCCTCCAAGGGAGTTCAAAAGGGAGACATCGGTTTCTCTCTTGTTCAGTTTTCAGTATGAAGCTAACTCAGAAGGAGAGAACTAGAGGTTTCACTGCCCCCTTCCCATTTTTCTAGCATCCTAGTCTTCGTGTGAGTGTTGGTTCCTGGCTTCGCCTCTCTCGTTCTTCTCTCCTGGCAGAGAGAGGATACTGACCTCCATTAGCTTTTCCTCTATTTGGTTTACAAAATCATTGCGGCCTTCTATTTTCATCCCTGCTTTCTAGCGTCTAAACCACTGAAGCCGTGACCTTTCAAGCAAATGTAGCAACGGTACCAGTGCATCCTCGGATTGAAAAATCAAAACTGAACCCATACATGGTATAATTACTCTGTGTGAGCAGGATGTTGTCTGCACTTGTGGAAGACAGATAATTGGATTTCAGATTACTGTTAAAAGTATGCACATTCCACCTGAGCCCCAACAGTTTCTTTTTTCCTGGGACTTTAGAGAAACTTGAGATTTCTATTCTCCCACAAGTTCTTCTCCATATGCAACTGGCTTCTAGGTCCTGCCTGTTCTGTCTCCTGCCCACTCTTTATTCTTTTTCCAGAATTCTTCCTGCTTCTCCAATCCTGGTCTTTGAAAAGTCATCTGGCTGGTCAGTCCGAAATTATCCTCCTGCTTCCGCCCTTGCCCCTCTTCCCTCTGCCTTTCATGTATTTACCAAGACAACCATAAAACTCTAGTTGGACTTTCCCTTCAGTCCTTGTCAAGGAGGTCTCCTAGTCCAAATAGTTTAAAATTTAAATCACTTTCGGGTGTGGGTCACAACTACAGGAGGTAATCTACCTAACAAATTCAAATATTGGGAACTGGTTGCTTGTAACCTCATGTTCACGGAAATAAAAAATTTTAAAAAATAAAATAAGATAAATTTTAAATCAATTACCAATATTTAAAAAGTCACAGCATGTCCATTAAAATGAATTTCCTGACTTGACTTATCTGGCAAGAGGAGTCCTCCACACTCACTTGCCACGTGGCCACGATCCACTGGAGCTGACCAGTGGCTGCCCCATTAGCAAAGGATAGGCATTGTCCCCTTTGCCACAGTCTGTCCACCCATTATTGTGTTATTTCCCTCTAGATGGGGCTGTAAATCATGATCCTTAAATATCCCCGGAGGAGCCACCTCCTTTGCAGCCTGGCTGGATCCTGGGGGCAGTGTACATTTATGCCTCCTTCCCTCTGCGTCTAATCAGAGGTAAGGATGCTGGAATAATAATAATTATTAAATAGTGCTACATTTGAGGGATAATCCCAGTTGGGGATTAAATTTATTTGAGGGTTCTCATAGAAGGATATAAAGTTAAGAGTGGCTTTCTTTATAGACCCTTTAGGCAACATCTTACCAAATTTAGTCATGGTTCCACTTCCATAACTGGACATCCAGAGTATAAAAGGAGAACAAAGAAGAAAATGACTACAAAAAAAATTTAATTTATTCATAACTCAGAGAATTACTTTTTTTTTTAATAATTTTCTGGACCGATTACTAACATAAGCAAAAGAGAAAAATGTCTTGGATGTCTCTGAAATGGAAATTAACTCTAAACTTTTTTTTTTTGCATTTTTGGCGGGGACTGGGTTTGAACTTGCCATCTCTGGTACATGGGGTTGGCACCCTACTCCTTTGAGCCACAAGCACCACCCAACTCTAAACTTTTGTGGCCCAATTTCCGAGTCATTTCATTCCCTAATTCTATATAGAATTTAAATAGAAATTACAGAGATGCAATGAAGGATTCAAATTAAAGGGTTGATTATAATATTATAATAAAAATTACTTTTAGAAGCACATTGGCATTTTAATACATACAGTTTATAATAAGATAGCATTAAAATCAAGTTAAAAGCAAGTTAACTTGCTACCACTACTAACTGCATAATTTGCTATTACCATTCTTTTTAAGCAAATTTTTAATACACCTTCAATATTTCCCTCATCAATCAGAATCAATTAATTTTCCTTCCTGTGACAGAATTTAGAAAATCCTATTGATGATAGTATTAGAAAAAGCCATTTACCTAACATTACTGTAACTGATAACTGAAACCAGGCTATTCTAAGCCATACTTTTATAAAATGTTAGCTATTTGTAGTTAATAGATGTGAAATTTAGGAAATATTGAGCATTAGAAAATAAGCCATATGTTATAATAAAACTGTAACAGTTAAGAGGGAGAGATAGGATGATCCCATTTCTTATAATTATTTCTCAAAGCAACATCAGACACAAGCAAAATTCTGGAAATGGCTGCTTTTGGATAAGGGAATCTTATTGGATATATAAGGTATCCAAGTATGAATATGCATAATGAAAGAACTTCAGCCAAACATAAATAAACAATCTTCTGCCAATTTGTTACAAATTGCTGAACTAGTCATCTCTATGCACTTTTGGCAAGAAACTAAGTATTTCCAGATTTTTTGTGCAAGTAGACAGACATTTGACAAACCTTTCCCACTGTCCTTTTAAGGACCATTCTCCCTCATTTAATTGGCCGTGAAAGGGTTGCTACAAACCACTGTGAAGAACAGTGTTCTCTTTTGTTTACCTAAGAAATCATCTCAATTTGCATCTGAAGTCACTTTCCAAAAATAATTGAAAACGTTATTGCTTCAAGGATAATTTAAAAATTCATGTATAGGGGTGGCGCCTATGGCTCAGTGAGTAGGGTGCCGACCACATATACCGAGGGCTGCGGTTTCAAACCCGCCCCGGCTGAACTGCATCAAACATTAGCCGGGCGCTGTGGCGGGCGCCTGTAGTCCCAGCTACTTGGGAGGCTGAGGCAAGAGAATCGCTTAAGCCCAAGAGCTGGAGGTTGCTGTGAGCTGTGACTCCACAGCACTCTACCAAGGGTGATAGAGCAAGAATCTGTCTCCAAAAAAAAAAAAAAAAAAAAAAAAAGTCATGTATAAAACAATCAAGCTATAGTTTTTATCAAGAATTTACAAGGATTTAAAGGGTTTCATATTTGAGATTACTATAATTTTAATTCAGTTGTTGACTTTGTTCCTATGCTAGA
>CAUYON010015111.1:0-36249 GCA_963573935.1 Arctocebus calabarensis
TTGATAAGCCTTTTGAAAGTCTGGTGGACATTTTGAATCCTTTCGGGACTGTGGAAGTTGGAATTTGATCAAAAGTTTCAAAGTGGGTTTACTTTTGTGGTGGAGGATTACACTGGTCATTATGGAAGATAGGTCTGAGAATGTCCTGGAGAGCTGGATTAGTTATGGCAAATTTCTTCAATATGTGGATGTCATTAAAGTATTTAATTTCTCCATCATAAATGAAACTCAATTTAGCTGGATACAGGATCCTGGGTTGAAAGTTATTTTGTTTTAGGAGATTAAAAGTCAATGACCACCCTCTTCTAGCTTGAAAGTTTTCACCAGAGAGATCTGCAGTTATTCTAATGTTCTTCCCTTTGTAGGTAATGGTTTTCTTATGTTGGGCTGCTTTCAGAATTTTCTCCTTCATATTAACTTTAGTGAAATTGATTATGATGTCTGAGGGATGTCTTATTCAGGTTGAGTCATGCTGGAGTTCTGAAACTGTCTGCTATCTGAATTTCAGAAACTCTTGGCATGTCTGGAAAGTTCTCTTTCATAATCTCATGAAGAAGAAACTCTGTGTCTTGTGAAGCCACTTCATTGCTTTCGGGGATCCCTATGAGGCTAATATTGGTTTTCTTCAAGATATCCCAGAGCTCTCTGAGAGAGTGATCTGTTTTTGCCTTCCATTTCTCTTCCTCTTTAGAAGTTTGGCAGCATTTGAAAGCTTTGTCTTCCATGTCGACAATCCTTTCTTCTGCTTCCTCCATTCTGTTACTGAGGGATTCTACTATATTTCTAAGATTTTTCAGGGCTGCTACTTCTTTTCTCAGTGTGTCAAAATCTTTGGTCATTTTGTCTTTTAATTCGTTGAATTCTTGAGACATCTTTTAAGTCATCTTTTGGATTACTGCTTGAAATTCTAATTCCATCTTTTCCTCCATTCTGCTGAACTTATTTGCTATCCAGATTCTGAATTCAATTTCTGAAATCTCAGCCATTTGCCTATGCAAGGGATCTTGTGTTGTGTCTGCCTAAAAACAAGGAAATTTTCAAACTTTACATTTTGATTATCTACATATATATATAGATAATCAAAATGTAAAGTTTGAAAATATATATATGTGTGTGTGTGTGTGTGTATATATATATATATATATATATATTTCTCACAGACAAATCCCCTCAGGAGCAGTGAATTTCAGATGTATCTTCTCTACTGTTTTATTAATGACACTGTCTGGTGAGCACCAAGGAGTCACATAAGGGCTGTGACAGATTCCCATCTTTCTTTAAATGTCTTGTTCTAGTTCTATCAATATAGCAAGATAAAAAAACAACTCAAACACATGAACCTTAGGCTGATGGAGCAGTGAGTTTTATGTATATAACTAGCATTCTAAATATTTAATACTCAGGACTATTTCTAATTTAAGAAACATAAAGGCAGTGCTCCTAAAATCCCACAAGCTATGTATCCTTTTAAACCCAAAAGTAAAGGATTATGGTTCAATTGGCTTCAGGTTGGCATTTGATGGTTCAGAGGAAATGAAACCATTTCACAGAAAACCACCACACACTTTTATTTTTCTGGAAAAAAATTAGAAAATTGTTGAAGTGTATTTTATTTTCTATGATATTTCTCATGATCAGTAAAGCATAACATAAATCTGAGTAGTACTATGGAAAACAAAGTGACTCCTCAGAAATAAGGTGTAGTATTTTTTTTTAATTTATTGTTGGGGATTCATTGAGGGTACAAGAAAGCAGGTTACACTGATTGCATTTGTTAGGTAAAGACCCTCATACAATCGTGTCTTGACCCCAAAATGTGTGGCACAAACCAAGACACCCCCCTGCTCCTTCCCTCTCTCTGTTCTTCCTTTCCAAGGTGTAGTATTTTTAATGGAAAAATTATAACTACTCCAAAATATTGGACATCTTTTCCTATAATATCTTAGTATTGTGAAAAGCATTAGTACTCTCTTCCTTAAGCTTCAACGTCTGTCACAATGTATAGCATACCTCTATTTAGTAGTTTTAATACTAATAAGAGTGTGAAAAAATAAATTAATACTTTACTTACTGTAAAGTAATACAGTAAGTACAGCTCCAAAATTATCCAGTCAAAAAAAGAAAGCAGGATGAGTTTTAACCTCACCAGCATAACCACAGACATGTATGTGTTAAGTGTGTATAATTATATATATAAGGAAAGAGAGAAACACACACACACATGCATTTGCCCACGTACTCCGTGTGCAGAGACACCACATGTACACATTCACACACACACCTGTACACGTACTCTGTGTCTGTGTATCTCTTCCTCTTTGTTCCCTTAACTGTATCCACCTGGTAGCATTAAAAGAAGTTTTCTACCTGGTTGGAATTATTTAATGAGAAAATCCTGTCTCCTCAAGGTAACAGGAACCTATTAGACATGAAAAGCAGCAGAAAACAGACAGCTTCCTTCCTAGGAAAAATTATCACCATGTAGCTTTTGAAGGATCTTTGACTAAATATGCAAAACAAAATGTGGGTTGGTTTGGGTAACAATCCCCCTTCATTTTCAGATAATGCTAGGCGATTTGGACAGGGCAAGCAGAAACATTCCAGTGTTTCAAGAGAGCAAAACCCTTTACATCATTAGAAGCTGACATCTCACAAGCCATTCGGGAACTAGTTTTCCAACATTTATCTTAAATCTCATTTAAGGTACCTACAAATAAGTCTAATTAGCATAAAACGAACACATTTAATGACATTTTAAATATAAATCAGCATTGAAATCCAAGGCCTAGCCAGAGACGTACTTAAAATTGACTAAATGGTTTCCAGTGCTATGTCTTTAAATTAATTTATGTTGAACACAGTGAGTACCAGAGTCGATTCTGGTTGCTATGACAACAGACACTGAAAATTTAAAGATCCAGCAGCAGGCTCAATTCCCTGCAACGAGGGCTATTTTACATTAAAATTACATACCACTGCAACAGTTTCAATGAAACATGTTACACAGACACATGTGCAAGCCATCTTTTCTTAAGACATTTTAATTAGCTTATGTGAGCTGCTATGTGTATCACTTTAACTCACATTTCCTCATAGCTAGATTTAAAGAGTGAATTAGAATCTAAATTTCAGAAAGTGAGCAACTAATTATCAAAATGCTACACTAGGGAAGAAGGAGAGATATCCAAACTAATCATATAATAAAACACTACAGAGGCCAGGTCTATGAGATTTGCTTTGCAAATATATCCTTGGCTGCCATGCTATTCTCATAAGATAGAAACCTAAAAGCACCACCACAAAAGCAAAAGAAGGAACACGCATTCATATGAATACACTACATTTTTAATGTATTAGATTCAATTCATATCTTGATAATAATGCATAATAATTTCTCTAGAGTCCTTTAATTGGCTGTAAAATTACTGGATTTGAAAATGATTGTGTTTTATATTGTTCCATTACAGTTTTTATGGGGTCAAGGCTCATCAGTTCTACCAAATAAACATACCCACTCATGTAGCTCCCAAAACAGTCACCTTGTGTATATAAACCAAACGGAGGGAAACGAGCCGTGAGGGGCTGTCAACCAGTGTGTGCTGGGGGGAGGGAGGCAGAAGACCCCGAGCTGGTCCCCTTCTCTCCTCCCATTGAAGCAGGAAGGACGAGGGAAACGCGGCTGGTTACAGTTAAATGCACGTCCTGACGGCCCAGTTTCCCAGTCAATCATCAAAAACACTCGCACACACGCACTTTTCAGAGGAGACTGTTTCCCTGTTGCTTGGTCTCCTAGAGTGTAATATCACTCTGGAGCCAGCTCATCTTGAGACTCCGATTAAAACTGGTTCTCTCTGCAGTGTGCCCGATGCCAAGAGTTAATTCTGTTTGCAATAGAGAGATTTTCTTCTCTTTGCTCATTTTATGATTCTCAGATTAGTTTCTTTCATCAAGTTTCATTTCTTAAATCTTATTTGAAAGAAGAACAGGAGATGGTAATAGAAAGGAAAGAATTATTTCTCACTCCTTAAGGAGGCTCCCTATACAAAGATTTCACCTAACACACCAGAATTAAGTCTGTGAAAGATCTTTAACATCTAAGGGATATTAATTCATTTGTTGACTCCATATTTATAGTTCATTGGGACGGTTAAACTTCCACTTTATTTTGTATCCAAATTTTCCTACTCCACGAAGACAAGAATTAAAAAGAAAGAAAATACTACTGGAATCCAAAATATATGGTGTCCTTGGAATGTAGACTGTGTGGACAAAAATCAGTAAGAATGGCCTCATTTCAAATAAATTTCAGAAATGGAAAATCAAACCATTTCAGTATGTGAAATCCAATATTGCTTCTCCAGTCTGAAATTATAGGATGTTAATTACATTGAAAACATGTTCATGATTCAGAATAAATATTACCGCTGAAGATTCAAAGGAAAAAAAATCTCTTCTTAAGAAAAAAAAAATCCATGGGCTCAAAATTATTAAAACTTATTCATGTTATGTAAGTTTTCATTTGTTTCTTTTCAAGTGGTTTAAAAACATAGAATCTGCTAAAATCCTGTGGGTTGAGAACTATAAACAAGATACCAATTTTGTATTTTTAAAACTGTGTTTATATAATCTAAATGGAACAGTTTGTTCCTTTAAAACCATCCGTCACTCTGCGAGAGTCCTCTTTAGGTATTTATAGGCCTCGAGATAGACTCCAGCTGTTACAGTTTACAATGACTTTTCACACATTCCTGTTTAACGTATCAGCAACAACATTTATAAATGTGCTGCATGGAATAAGAAATTATTTTTATGTAATTTATACCTCTTAAAAATCATTCTGTGTCCATGTACAGTGAATAATACTAAGCTGTTTAAGATGACTAATTAGGCATTACAACTGAAAATATATATTGCTTCTCTTTAACCATTCAGGAAAAAAGCCTAATTGCCAAAGAAATGCAAATCAAAACCACTTTGAGATATAACCTCACCCTAGTGAGAATGGCCCACGTCACAAAGTCCCAAAGCTGCAGATGCTGCCTGGGTACAGAGAGAAGGGAACAGCAACACTTTTGCGTTTTTGGTAGGATTGCAAACTAGCTCAGCCTTTTTTGGAAAGAAATGTGAAGACCCCTCAAATAACTAAAGAGACTCCCATTTGATCCTACAATCCCATTATTAGGTATCTACCCAGAAGAAAAAAATAATTTTACCATAAGGACATTTGTACCAGAAAGTTTATAGCACCTCAATTCACAATTGTAAAGATTAGGAAACAGCTCAAGTGTCCATCAATCCATGAATGGATGAATGAACTGTTATCTGTGTGTAGCATGGAATACTATTCAGCCATAAAAATACAAAGACCTTACTTCTTTTGTATTTAACTGGATGGTTATGGAGAATGTTATCCTAAGTAAATCGCCTTGAGAATGGAAAAGTAAATATCCAGTGTACTCAATACTAGTATGAAGCCAGTAGATTAACAACTCCAGGCTCAAACAAGAGAAAAACACAATTAAATTCAAGAAACGGGGGCTCAGAGGTCCCCAGCTATTGGTTGCAATGTAGGGGTATATGGCTCACTTCCTGGATACAACTACGTCCTAGACTTTAGACTTTACCTTACAAACACAAATAATGTAACCTAATCATCTGTGCCCTCATACTAACCTTAAAGTAAAAAAAAAATCAAACTATATTGAACAACTTTCATGCACCAGGCACTCTAAAGGATGCAATCTCCTGGGGAGGGGATAAGACTTTCTGATAATGATCATGTAAACAACGCTAACAGGAGGCGGTAAGGGTTATTCCTACTTGACTGTGTCAGGAAAGACTTTCCGGAAGAGCTGGTAATTGTTCTAAAGCTTGAGCTAGCAGAGTGTAGAGCCCTGTACAGATAGGAAATGAGGGACCGCCCCAAAAGCAAGGCCAACACAGAGACACCAGGGGGGGACCATGTCTTCTGTCCCTGAGATCCCAGAGACCTCTGGGGAGACTGAGTCCCTATCCCAGAAAATTTGCAATCCTAGTCTGAGGAATGTGACATTTATCATTTAGGCAAGAAGATTATGGAGCAGAAAAATAGCAAGAGGTGAGGTGTTTCGAAATAAAATTCGCATGTCAAAAGTCTGCAGGTGGACTGGAGGGGGAGCCACAAAGTAAAGACGTAAGTTAGAAGTTATCGATCAAGGGGAGATGAGAAGGTCTGGACGTGCAGCAGGGAGACCCGGGGCAGGGCGAGTCTAAAAGTGCTGCAGAGGGAGACAAAAGAGCATTTGGTAAGGTCCAGGGTGAGCACCTCATCCAGGGGCTCAGAGGTTTGATATGTCCAGGCACACGAGTACATCCGAGCAGAGGACATTCGTCACACGGCCTTTTGGAAGCACAGAGCAAATAGCAATGTCTTCATTTTATCTTCAGCTAATGGGATCTTCCTTTTGATCCTTCATTCCCACTCTTCTGCTAACAATGTAGGCAAAAATGAACTGCAGGGCCAATTGTTTGAAGCTCATAACATTCAGTAATTCCCGTAGTGCCCTGGGCCGTCCTTGGTCTCCATGGGATGAAAACCCTCCTTGTGTAGCAACTCTGGCTTTCCCCCTTCAGTGGTGAACAGATATGCGTGGAGGTGCAGGAACCTTGTCGTGAGACCCTGTGCTGTCATCCTGAGGTCATGCTATCTTTTCGTCCTCTGATTCTCGAGGGATGCCCAGGGCTATCTAATCTCTTGAGCCCTGAGGCCCTCTGGTGCAAAGGCCTAGAAACTTAGGTTAGGGCTTGATCTCTAGGCTCAGGTTTTGCTCCTGTGAAGCCCCCTCCCTAACCTGCACTCACCGAAGCGCCTGCTCTGGACCCACCAGTCTGCCCTGGGCTGCCCGTAGCCCACCGCGGGCTGCCCGGCTGTCCCTTCAGCAGCTCTTGCTATGGGGCCACCTTCCCCGCTTCCACCACTGCACCAAACAACTCTGGAAGCTTTCTGAATTAGACTCTTCTTGGTGCCATAAGGAAAACAATGACAGGTTGGAAAAACTAATTGTTAGGACCCGAGTCACTGATCCTGCTGGAATCCTCGAAATTGATTTGCCTGTGAGTGCGACCAGAGTCAACACAGGGGACTCTGTTAGATAATGAGGAAAACGAGAGTCCTGCTGGGTCCTTACAGACGCACCTCACTCCCTCGCAGACCTGCCCTCTCAAGGCCACCTCCAAGTAAGTAAAAAGTCTAAATACCTAAATCAAGGCCCCTTTCTCTCTCCCTCATTCATCTCCTAATAGTTCAGACTCAGGAAAAGGCAGCTTTTTATTTACCTCTGGTAAATATTAACAACATGATACAAGAAATTCTGTTGTTAACATGGCAACAGAAGGAACCAGAGGAATTTAGAAAATCCTTCCTCAAGAAGTAGCCTGATTTATAGGACTATCAACCTGCTGTGCGATCCTATCTGGAATGCCAAAACTCTATATTACCTGAATATCTAAATTTCCCAGAGACAGAGAAGCCTCAAGTAAGACTAGTTGGAAGAAGAACAGAAAAAGCATGTTACTGTCTTTCAAAATAGGACCCATGCTGCAAATAGATGTATATAATTATTTACAAAGCATTTCAAAATTAATAATTAACGAGAATATGAAAATGTTCATAATGGGTATTACGTATACTACTTGAAGGTGGATACTCACTCAAGACTCGGTAACATCTCCACCTGCTCTGCCCGGAGACTGAACAGGCAGCGTGGTGCTGTGTCCAGGGCTAGAGGCGAGGACAGAGTGGGCCTTTGGTGCTCTAGGCAGTAAGTTCAATAATTGAGTAAATGTCATTGTCAGTGAATTACTGGCTGTCTGACACACAGACTGAAGCTAGTAACATAGGGATGGCAACATTTAATTCATGTTGGTAATATCTGCCTCATAAGCTTTCTTTCTCTTTGTTCTATTTTCTTCCCATAATTCTGTTTCTTTTTCATTCAAGCTGACTAACCACAAAACTCTTCCTTAATTTCTTACATGCCTGTGTTTCTCCCCAAAATGAAGGCAGAACGCGCCACCCAAATTGCATCCTTTAATTGTGTAAATCTCCACAATGACTCAGGGATCTGTGGGAAGTCTCTCACCGGCAGGACCATTCATCCTCCCACAGTGTTTGTTGAAGTCACCTTGGGCTGTCTGCACGACTACCTGTTGCTTCAGACCCGTAATTTAGAATCTGTGTAAAGCTTAGCAACAGAGTTAACATCGCCATGCTTACGTGTCCTCTCCTGCAAAATAATGCCAGCGTCTTTCCTCCTCGCTTCCCTGGACAAAATCAAAACTAAGCTCACGTATTCCTTTTGAAACTTCCCTGTAAACTTTGAAGTGCCTTAGCTGTCAGGGGCATCATGATTTTTACCCCACTCCCTGTAGCTGGTGCTGAGCATCCCACCCGTCTTCTGCAAACCCAAAGCTGCTCACTGAGGGCGTCTGCCTCTCCGGACACAGAGAAAACTCAGCTCGCTCAGGGCAAGCGGAAAGTGCCCATTGCTGGTCTTCAAAGCAGCCCTGAGCATGGACAAATGACAAATGTGGGGGTAGCACTTCAGCTTCCTTAGCTGTGAGGTGCACCTTCTACACAGCCACCTGGACTTTTCCAGTGAAAACTGCCGGCAGTAGTAACCTGCTCGATGTGTACAACCAAGTATCGACTTCCTTTCCTTCCCTACTCACCTGCTTCCTTGCTGCTGTTGACCAGGGTGACCCTGAATGAGCCCCTGGCTCTTGAGGCAATTATCTCTGGACCATGCCTTGCCTTGTCTGCTGAGAGAACTCTCTGCAGCCTGAAGCCTACCTCATACAGGAATTCACGTCCGAAGTGTTCTCATTTCTCCTTTTTAATCCTTCAATTGAACCAGAATGGCAAAGGTTCCCTTAATAAAATCCGAGGACGTTTTTCCATGCTGACTCACTCGTCCCTCTGTCTAGCTGGCACAAAGATGCCCCGAGCCTCTTGGAGAAGGTCAGCAAGTTCTGACTCAGCCTTCCCCTTCCAGATTCGCTCTTGGAGTTAGCAGATTCTTCTACCCAAACATGTTTTATATGGAATGATAAATTCAACTAAGAAACTGCAGATTTTCACTCTGAAGGATCTAAGATTTTAATAGAGTTATTAGTCTAAACTTCATGTTTTCTTCACATTGCTACAAAATGTTGTATTACTAAGTCTCTTTTGGAAAAATGAAATACAAACACTTTCTCAAAATACATTTTTAAAGTATGCCTTTTAACTGAAAATCACAACTCAGTCTACAGAATTCTGAGGACCTGGCTTCATATCCGGGCTGCAGCTCTCGCCAGCACCACTACCAAGTTCACTGCTGAACTCTTAGGACTCCATCTCTGATTTCCCCAAAACAGAAATCACAAAGTGGCTATATTTTACAGTGGCCTTTAACAACAAATGAGATGGTCTGTATCTTCCAACACATAGTAAGTATTCGTGTTAATTTATTTTTAAAGGATCCAATAGTACTTCATTCACTTACTCAATTAACATTTATTGAGCATCTATGTTTGGGCAGAATAAATAAAATAAATAAAACACAATATTTCTCCTACCCTTCAAGTGCTTATGACATATTAAGAGACAGATATACTTTTTTAAATGAATAAGTAAAATATATACCATATTCAATATACATAGTATTGCATATTAGTATTAAATTGGGTGATAATTATGAGTAAGCTTTATTTTTTCTTGAATACTGCAAAAGTGCCGTCCACAGTTTCTTTGTTTTGTGGACCATAGCAGTATACAGACACTTTTCCTATTTTCAGCAGATGAAATTCCATAACATTATAAATCTTAGGAACCATTTTTTGCCATTACTAGAGTGCTAATGTTGGACCGTTTGGTTCTGAGAGTGCTGCTCGAGCCCTGGGTCATGGTAAATGGGGAGAGCAGATGATACCATGAAGCCTTTGCAGTGGTCCAACAGGAATGACTCACTGGCCTGTCTACCTTATCGAGTCTCTCCACTAAAATTACCAAAGGTGTCATAAACGGATAGCAATTGGCTAAGTGCTTATGGGCCTGGGAAGTTTAATAGTCTCCTGCCAAAAAAATAGTTAGTAATGTCTTTCCTGCCCTCCCTTTTCCAGCAGGCTTTACTCTTATCAAAGCCAGGGTTTTGTGTACACAGGGTGTGCTTTTGACCCAGTTCACCCCAAAGCTGTTAATTTGAATAGCTAATCTACAAGTGCTATTTCTCAAACGGGAAGCACGCAGCTCACAAGCCCTCCCAGACCTCTCTCTCATCCCCTGAGGATGGGCAGGTGCTGTTTGCTGGGGTCGGGCACTAGAAAATGAGTCTGCTGGGGAAGTGACATGTGCTCTGCCAGCTGTCACTGTGAGGTCTTCAACTGAGACAAGAGAAGGTGTGGCTGACACTCAGAACTCACCAAAAAAGGACTGATCAAGTTACTTCCTGGATCGCAGACCTAATTTTGAAACTGCTTCCTCCTGATACCACATTAATTCAGCACCAGTGTTCTTGAAAGAATGATAAAGCTAACTCCAGCAGCACTTGGAAGGTCAATCAAGCCTTCACCTTAACCTTGTCCTCTCATCTTTGCAAAAACAAATGATCAATTTATTTAAAGAACCATTTGCCTACAAGAAATGAATTTCTGGGTGGCGCCTGTGGCTCAGTGGGTAGGGCACCAGCCCCATATCCCGAGGGTGATGGGTTCAAATCCAGCCCCAGACAAACTGCAACAACAACAACAGAAAAATAGCTGGGTATTGTGGCAGGCACCTATAGTCCCAGCTACTCAGGAGGCTGAAGCAAGAAAATAGCCTAAGCTCAGGAGTTAGAGGTTGCTGTGAGTTGTGATGCCACAGCACTCTACAGAGGGCAATAAAGTGAGACTCTGTCTCAGAAAATAAAAAAAAAGAAAAGAAAGAACGAAATGAATTTCTAATAACTATTCCTACTTTGGAAATAATGGTACCTACCTTACTCTCATTTCTCCAGATATCAGATATATCCTTTATAATGACAAAGAGGACTTTATTTCTGCTCTTGAATCAGCATTATAGTTTCTTTTATGAAGAAAAGGATTGATTCTGCTCTTAAACATCCATCTGACCATTTCGTTTTTAATTGTAGAAGAAGCTTATGTTTGAAGAGACCTTACAAATTACCTTTTCAGCATACCTGACCCTTTTCTATCATAAATTCAATCGGTTGTTTACTGGGATGGAGAAATGCAGGTCAGGAAGAGGTGGTGTGAGGCGAGAAACACCGCTGTTTTGAGTTTGCTGTTGTTGTTTTCTGCAAACCTCACGTGAATCAAGGAAGCAAACAGAGCCCCGGGTGGCTCTGGGCAGGAGGAGCCAGGCTGTGGGCACACAGCCACCTAACCTCCAGGACGTCCCTGCAGAATCACCAAATGCTTCTTCTCACTTGTGACACTCAAAGGGTGGTGGAGGGGGCTCAGACACCCCACGGATTAGTGCAGCCCAGAGGAAGCACAGCTGGAAAGCTTCGGTACATGCACAGGGGGAGCCTGGGTAACTGAACAATTTGAGGCTATTTCTAGACACTCGGTGCAAGACGGCTACTCAGGGAGGCCAGGACTGGACAGAGCCAGCAGGTCTTGGAGAGACTTTCTGCTGATTTGTTTGAAAAATACCCCTCCCACCTCGACAGCTGCTATGACGCACCCACATTACTTAAATGTGAGACCACCCATGCAGTACAAGCCCTTCATTTGATAAGTTATAAAGCCAAAGTTCAATTTTCCTCAGCTCAAACCACTATTTAGTGGTAGGATTGGATGAGAATATAAATTTTCTGCTTCTTGCTTCAGTTCCTTTTGTATTCTGCCTTGGCTAAAATACACCCAGAATCTGAATATGTTTACAATAATCAAACACAGTTGCCCTTTTTGATGTACTGAGGACATACTGTGTTTCAGGTACGACAGTGGGGGCTTTACCTATGAGACTCTGCCATTTAATTTCACAGTGATTTAAATGAGATAGATACCATTCTATTTGTATTGCATGGATGAAGCAACAGCTTGGTGATACTGAATTATATGCAGCATTAAATCTAACGACTACTAACTGGCAAAACCACCATTTGGGTCTATGTCTGTCTAAATGCCCCTGGAGTTCAGGGCAGGTTGTGAATTGACTGAGGCTGCAAGATCGATGCCTGTGCCCTCTCTCCCTCCCTCCACTACGGCCTGAGTTCAGGGCGTTCTCCTCCATTTGACTATTGCAATAACGTCCTAGCCACCTAACCTTCACCTCCTTCCAGCCAGCCCATCTTCCACCCTTACAACAGAATTACATTTTCACATGTGTAATTTACTATAAAATTCTCCCATTGTCTCCCAGGTCACACAGCTTATAAGTGTCAGAGTGAGCACCAGAGACCCTGGACTTCCTAAGATCTGGAGCTCTTTTCACTCTTCCTCATTAATTAATAGAAATATAACTATTAACAACACAATCATGAATGATAATTACACTTTTTCGCCCTAAAGATATTTTCTGAAATAGCATATAGTTATCAGAAGATTAAGTTGTAAATCTATACCTGCTCTATGGGATAGAGCTCTACTGCAAACACCTAGGGAAAAATTAGTGACTAATTAAAAACCCAGATAAAGACAAGGTCAGGAATAAAAATAATGGAATAATCGCCTTTATAAATCTAAATATGCAAATTTTAATTGTAATAAAAAATGGGACTAAATTAGGTTTATTCCATAAATGCAAGGGTGGTTTGAATTACAAGACTTAATATTGTAATTGGACACATTAATAGAATGAAGAAGAAAAACCAGATAGTCATCTCAAGAAGAAGAAGAAATGTTTTATAAAATTCAACAGCTGATCATGATGAAAAATTTTGAGAGAACTTGAAACAAAATTAATGACAAGGGCATTAATCCTAAAACTATACTAAATAGATTAGTAGTGGCTAAAGTATTAGGTAGAGGTCTGGAAGAAATTAAGTACTGAGCATTCTGTTAATGTTCTAAGTAGTCTGTATAAAAAGCACTTTTACCTGGTAATGAGTGGTTAAGAAGGGCGTGAAATATTTTCATATTTTCAAATCGCCCTCTACATTAAATTATTAAACATGATTATGTAGTCCAGTTTTAGCACCCTGTGAGGCTACACAGTCAATAGATTTCCACTGCTCTTTGAAAGTTGGTTTTCTTTTGTTTTGTTTGCTTGTCTATTTCAAGACAGAGTCTTGTGCTGGTGCCCAGGGTGGAGTGCTGTGGCATCATCACAGCTCACAGCAACCTCAGACTCCTGGCTCAAGCAATCCTCCTGCCTCAGCCTCCAGAGTAGCTGGGACTATAGGCTAATTTTTCTATTTTTTAAAGAGATGGGGTGATTCTTGCTCAGGCTGGTCTTAGACTCCTGACCTCAAGCAATCCTCTCACCTCTAAGTTAGTTTTAAACTTTCAGGGTTTTAATTTGACACAAATGAATATTGGGCCCAGAAAGAGGAGGAAAAAGAATGAGGACAGACTGCACTATACACACACGTGCACACACGCACATATGCACACATGCACACATATGCACCCATGCCTACACACACACACACACACGTGCACACCCATACATACAGGCACACACAGTCATCAAATATTCTTACTGGAGCAACATTATACAAACTACTTTTTATCACTGCCTACTCATTATTTGAGCAGCAAAAACAGCCCAAATGATAGAGTTTAATCTTTACTTTTGCCTTTCAAGTAATAAATTTCAACATAAAGACTATCTCAAAAATTTTAGAAATGTAATCTCCTTTATGGAGTAAAGAGGAAGAAAAACATCTCACCCCTTTGTAGTTACAGAATTAGAAAACTAATTGCTAAGAATATTTAGGAAACTTGATTTAATATCTCGTAGAAGAGCTCCCTCAAATTCAGCCATCTGGGGGAGTCTTCTTGTTGACATGTTACATGATTACAGTAGTAGCAATGATCTATGTCTTTAAGAATTATTAATACAAACAAATAGTCTTTGCTTTTAAGGGACAGGGATTCAAGACTAGAATCAGAATGAACAACTAAAACTCTTATTTTCCCCCAAGAAAAAGTTAAAGACGAAGAATCAATTCTGAATAACCCAAACAAATGAAAGAGTCATGGCACAGACGGTCCAAAGACACATGGGATAAAAATAACTTGAGTTTGGCCTTGATTCTTCTGAAGGCTGGATTTCTTCTTCATTATTATTTGCTAAAGTTAATATTTTTCAAACCGTGTTTTCCCCAACCCTATTTTGTAAAATATGCTAACAGATTTTCCAAGAAAAAAAAATCCCATGCTTAATAGTTTACAGCCCAAGCATGTCAAGCCCCTTCAGAGATTTACAATGAATTTTTGCATATTAAAGCCTCCAAGAAGCCCTACAATACAGATTAAGGTGGAGAATCTTCCCAAAAATATTATTCAAGGATGATATTTGTTGTTCTATGAAAAAAGACTCCAAATTAATGAAAAAAACCACAGATCCAAGCAAGGTTACATGGGTTTCTTCATTTTAGGATTTATCGGATCTTTAGCATTTCCCAAACTTATTTGTCAAGGAAACAATTCTTTCACAAAAAAATGTTCTAATGTCTTCCAAACTAAATGCTTCTGAAATAACAAATTTCCACTAAAATGTTAATGGCTATCATGACTAATAATATTACAGACATTTCAGAGGAAAAGACCTTTTGATAATCTTGGAAACTTTAGAACCTACCTTGTTGTATAAAATATAGTGTAACAATTTTCCACTTTCATTTCTCAACTTTTCATTTTCCTTTCTACCTGTTTTTTTGTGTTTGTTTAGTTTCGTCCATTCTCAAGTATCCCTGTAAACATGGCCATTTCGTGAATTGTTCTGCAGTAAGATCATGAAATCAAATTACCCCACAGCAAACGCAGGGGGTATCGTTGCTATCTTTATCTGCTATGCAGACGGGAGCATCAAATAGGCTTTATTACTAGTGTAGGGTTAAACCATAGGCCACTGCTTACAGGGTCATCACTTGGAGGGTCTTGCTCAGGAGCTTGTATAGCACAGAAGGAGCTTGAGGGACCCATGAAATAGTAGGAGCCTCTGCCGGGCCTGAGACCCAGACAGCACCACGAGCCCACGTCCATCTGGCTGTCATCTTGAATGAAGGTTGTGCTACCTTATGAACAGAGGGGGAGAAGAGACAGGCTGTATAAAGAGGAAAAAAAGGAGGCAAGGCATAGAGAAAAGGAAAGATGACATGTGATGAGCGAGTTTTTCCCGGGTCCCAGACACTCCAATCCTTAATTTGAATATACTTCTGAATCACGTTAACATTGCTATCTCCAGGTTTTGAAAGACACCTCTATAAACTTATGTTCAATTACTATTTTGCCCAAGCTGTTATGTGCAACTGAAGATGTCTAACTATAATGCATACGTACATAGAATATAAGTTTATGCATAGCTAAAGATTTCTTTTGCATTTTTATTGAAAGATCTTTTCAGAGCCCCCAGCTTACCTGAGGTTAGCAGATGTCTGTTCAATTCAAAACCAAACCTACTGTGTACAGCACACATAACAACTTGGGATGGAATGTCACAGTCTTTGATCAAATCATTAATTTTCAGCCAATTAAATAGTCTGGAAAGCCCTGGCCAGCCTTCTTTCTCATTTTATGGTGGAAAAAAAGCTAAATGGTTAAAAATGGTAAGACCATAACACCAGGGATATTTACAGGGGAAAATGCTACGTATTATCCCTACAATGATAAATTTTCCCTTCTGGTTCCCATTTCACCTCCATCAAAGGCAACGCACCATATTGATTTTCACAATGATTTTACTGAGTCTTCAAGAAGTAGTTAAAGAAATTCGAACATATTCTATTTACCAAGGGAAGGATTCATGGTATGTAGTTTGGACTTAGGCCCATGAAAAAGTTCTAGAAAGCAAAAGGAATAGTCTTGGAATTTTCTGAGGAACTTTACCTCTTAAAGCATCAACTCTGGTCAAACAGATGCAGGTTGGATTCCTGATTCTGTCATTTGCTTGTCCCATCTTGGTCTCTGTTTCTTTATTTGTAAAACAGAATTAATGATATGAAATGTTCCTTAGGGTTACAATAAGCATATACTGCTTTGGGCAAATTGCCTGGCATTTTGTAAACATTTGCTAAATCTTATCTCACGGGACTAGTATTATTCATTTTCGTATACTGTGACACAACCAATCCAGACCCTGAAGAAAACAGAGATGATTTTTGAGGCTAAAATTTGAAAATATAGTTCTTGCTTAGACTTACCATAGTTATAAGCTGGGTGCAGTAGCTCGTGCTTGTAATCTCAACACTTTGGGAGGTCAAGACAGGAGGATCACTTGAGGCCAACAGTTCAAGACCAGCCTGGAAAACAAAGAAAGACTCTATCTCTCCAGAAAAGGATAAAAAATTACTCAGGATCTTGTAGTACTAGATACTCAGGAGGCTGAGGAAGGAAGATCACCTGATCCTGGGAGTTCAAGGGTACTGTGAGCTATGATCACTCCAGCCAGGGAATCTGAGCAAGACCCTGTTTCAAAAAACTACTATTTTTAAAATAATTACAAATCAACTATAATGTTACGTATTCACAGTTAAGAAGTACAATTTCTACACATTTTATACACAGATGTTTAAGAGCATATATTCTCATATGAGGGAAGATATTATGGGCAGAAACTAGGGATACATGAGTTTAGAGAAAAGAATGCAGGGCAGAAAGTTTGCAAAACAATAAATAAAGCTGGCTGCAGCCTGGAGTTTGTGCGTGGAATAATCAAGAAGTAAGTAAGGACAGGCTCAAGAGGCCCTCACAAAGAAAAAGCACTTTGAAAAGTTTACAAAGCAAATGAAAAACATCTGTATTTTTAACTATTTTTCTCTGTCATTTTCCAGGAAATGTGTTCCCTCTAAGGTGGTAAGAGGAGTAATTTTGCTTCTGCCTCCTCCTAAATGTTTCCTAAGTCTGTCATTTAAAACTGGAAATTAATGGAAGGGCCGGTCAGGGCATGTGGACAGCAGAGCTGGGAGAGTGTCCCTGAAGCAATTGAACCTGAGGGGAAGGAGTGAGTCCCTCAGGGGACACTCAACCTGCTTTATTCCTATGCTTTATTATTTGGACCACCCCCTTCCCTATCTAAAGTGTTCTAACTTGAACAACAAATGCTTACAGCTCTTCTACTTATAAAGCCTGTGGTGAAGCTCGAGCACCTGAGACCAAGCCCTATATTTGTCAAAGTCAAATAAAACATAGAGATGAACCTCTAGGCTGAAACATTTTATTTGGGAAGGAAGAACTGCAGTCCAGGGCACAGACACAAACCAACTTGACACCCACGTGTCTGAAGAACAAAGAGAAGGTTGAGTTTCATTGGAAAGAGAAATGCTAGGGATTGGTATGAGAGAAAGCTCACTGCCATTACAAGACTGATGACGTTAGGTGAAACCAGTCCTCAGAGTGGTGGCAACTACTTTCAGCAACTACAGGGTAAAACTGGTCTTAGGACTGCAGCAGCTGGGCTTGTGGGACATTAGATATTCCTGGAGGGGCTTCTGTGTGCCTCAAGTGCTCCTACCCTCTGGCCCCTCAACTCTGGTTTAGTTGGGTATGACGAGAATGACCCAATTTGTATAATTAACTTTCATCGAGGTAGTAGGAAAGCCAGATCAGCCTGAATTGTTTTTACTAGAAAGTCATTCAGGGTACCCTTTAAACTTTACAAAGAACAACTAGATTCTATGAAAGTGGGGCAGAATAATAATTTACAAATGTGTTAGTTTGGCTTAATTGAAAAATGCAAAAAAGAGCTCTCCAATAAAATATATTGGCATTAGTTTTAAGGTTCCTCCAAAAATACTCTAAAAACTTTGGGGGATGGGCGGCACCTGTGGCTCAAAGGAGTAGGGCACCAGCCCCATATACCGGAGGTGGTGGGTTCGAACCCAGGTCTGGCCAAAAACTGCAAAAATAAATAAAGAAATAAAACTTTGGGGGAGAGTAAGTTGGTAGAGTGACCGCTAACATTCTGGGGGCATTTTTCTTGAGCGAGGTGCTGTGCTAAGCCACAACACTCTCACATGTAGATACACCGGACACACCACCACCCTCTGGGCATCCCTCCTGGTAATGTGACCCAAGCACCTCCCACCAGGCCCCATGTCCAGACCCTGGAAATCAAGTTTCACAATGAAATTTGGAGGGCCCAAACCTTATCCCGTGACTTAACCCACCCACAAGTCAGATGACTAGAGTGCTGAAATCCTTCCCTCTTACAAATGACATTGAGTAGCTTTCCCTCCAAAGAAGTGTCCATGTGTCCTAGAATACACTAATCTTTTGCAAATTTTCCTTGCATTTTAGCTGTCAGGCTACCACCACTTCTGGTTTATAAAAGTGAATTTGCTTTATCAGGCTTCAGTTTTGAGTTAGTACCTTCTACAGGGAACTACCCTAAATCCTGCTATATTTATTTTGATTGATAAGCCTGGGAATTTTTTCTAGACTTTTCCTTTCAGTGAATTACAGAACATACCCACTCCACTAATGTGTAGTCTTCACACGATGGAAAGAAATGCGAATTCTGCCTGAGTTCTTCTTCCCAGAGACAGGCTGAGGCAGGCTCATGAGGTCAGCTAGCCGGAGAGGTGAGGGCAGGGAAGTGCCGATGGAGAGGGTCACAAAGTGTACATTTAGAAATGGGACATCCTATAAAGGCCACCCTGCTGGCTGGCCACCTGGACAGACCAGGAAATGTGACCTTGGCAGAAACCCAGAGACCAGACAGCACTTAGGAGGAGGAAAGGGTGACACAGGAATCCATGCTGAGTGGTCTGGTCACACGCACATGTTCACCAGGAAAGAGGAGCTGTGAATATTCACACAGGTGATCCACACGCATGCACGTTGGTTTTGCATGTATGTAAAATACATCCCAGGATCACTCTGGGGTGGAGATGTAACACTTAAATGCGTTATAATCAGGCACTATATGGAAACAGGGGAAATGAAGGGCAGGGGTGCACAAACTGTACTCTTAGACCAGACCACACGAGTCCATGGCCAACAGTAACTTACTAAGAAGAAACTCTCTGTGAGCTGTCACGTTGGAAACACAAACAAAAGAGGGGAACAGAGCTCAGATGAAAGAAGCAGATGGGTCTTCTGGCTTTTTGTTCTCTCAAACTGGCATTTAGTAGGGAGACAGGGTGAAGTCAAGTGGGTCATGACACTCTTCCCATCCTGCTACGGCCAGAAACTAAAAATTGGGGGCAGTTAGCCAATAGGAGAGTCTGTCAGAGGGACTCATGTCTCCCTAGCAGGATCCTGTTGTTGCCCACAAAAGGGAGCTGCAGCTGAGTGTTCAGCTGGGTATCCACAGGTTCACAAGGGTCATGACCAAGAATGGTGCCACCTCCTCCTTTAGAAAGCTATTCTCAAATTCATCACGATTTTCTTTTTTCTTTGCTATCTTTGCAAAGATGGATAATAAGACACTCTACAGTTTCTTGCTTGTATGCCTGAAAAGATGATGAATAAATATTCATTGATCTAGGAGAATGGTGGATGTTTATTCACTGATGCGGTGAATACAGGAGAAAAAGAATATTAGTGGGGAAGAACGGCAACTCTCCAACTTATCAAGAAAAGAAGTTAAACAAGTTCCATCTTATATTTTCTTTTTAACTCTTTACATAAATAATATTTTCCTGTCTTTTACAAAACACTCTTTTATGAACTTTTTGTCTTTTTTTGCCTAATATTCGACATTTTGTTTTTATGACGTCCACGTAAAGTGTAGACAAAAGTGCCGTGATAATATAAGTCCAGTAATTTTGATTATACTTTTTGAGGTATAGTCTACTTACACCTCAAAAGGCTTTATGACTGCCCAAGATAGACACTCCAATGTTGCAACATCGGAACCTATGAGGGTCTTCTGGACAGCATCTACGTGTTCACTCAGCAGCCGCTTACCCTGTCTCCACACCTGCTTCTAACTATTTCCATCAGTAGTGATGGCAGCGAGGATGACGATGCTGACAGTGGCTCCACAGCCTGGGCACTGTGTCAGGAATGTCACGTTGTTTCCAGCAATCCTCACAACCATTTTGGCTGTTCTAAGAGTTGATTTCCCTCACGATGTTCATTTAGATGAGAAGCTGAGACTGGGAAGTTAAGTCACTCACCCAAGCTAGTCAGGCAAGGCCGATTCCCACAGGGCTGTCTCTGCTGCACACACTGCCTCCCTAATCAAGGTCATCATTTGTGTTCCTCAGTGTTGCATCCCGTGGCCTTCGGTTTTCTAAGGCAACATTTACTCATAAGTAAGTCATCTCATCTTAATTTGTGAAAGCAACCACCATTTGGAAGCGAATTACTTTCCAACTCAGCTTTCTTTCCCGAAGTCTAGATATGAATATCTTACCACTCCTTGGATATCCCAATTTCAACATGTGACAGTTAGCCCAGACTCAGCTTTTCCAAATTAATACTTATCTTCTTTATCATCTTTCAACCTTTTTCTGCTCTCTTAGCCCTTCTTTTTGTTTGTTTTGTTTGTCCCAAACAATTTTGTTTTTTATTGTTTGGGATTCATTGAGGATACAAAGAATGAGATATCCCTGATAGCATTTGTTTGGTAAAGTCCCCTTATAATTGTGTCCCACCCCCAAGAGGGGTGACCCTCCATCCTTCCCCTACTTTCTCATTCCCCCCACTTGCAATAGCTCATCTACTGTCTTCATATCAGAATTGAGGACACTGGATTCTTGTTTCTCCATTCTTGTGATGCTTTCCTGAGAAGAACGTGTTCCACCTCCATCCAGGTCAATATAAAAGATGTAATGGCAAGATCACACACCTGGTTGCCCAAGCAAATTGGTGTCGATGTTTCCCTCTCCTTCAACCCTCGCACCCAGTTAAAATTGGAATCTTAGTGACACTACCACGGTTCTTGACCCTTCAGATCCATTCTCTCTTCTCGACTCCCACTGCCAGTGTCCTACAGCAACTTTTAAGATTTTACCTGGTTTATTGCAAAAGAGTATTTTAAGATTTTACCTGGTTTACTGCAACAGAGTCCAAGTCTCTACTCCTAATGTTACCCCAGACTCACTCCAGCTCTATAAAAATTTAGCCTCCATTTCTTAAAACCTAGAAGTTCTGGGGCCCAAGTGAATTTTCTAACTTGACTTCTTCTGCTGAATACAGTAAATATAACTTCACAATTGCTAAATGGTGTACAACTTTATAAACAGAACTCTTCGATGCTCTGCTCTCTGTTATTCATGCACCATATATACATGGTCAATGCACTTTTTACTTCTACATTCTGTGCTCATTCATCTCATTCCCTTAAAAGTCCATTCTCCCAATGACTACCAGACTGTTCTTTTCTAAAATGTAAATATGACTTTTTTATGGTCCTGGTTGAAATTTTTCAATGTCCCCTGACTGTCTCCAAGACAAAAATCCAAGATCTCTGGATGACGTAGAAGGAGCCACCTGAGGCCACATTCTGGAAAGACGATTGACAACCAGCCCTACATAATGGCCCCTGAGAAACTAAATTATGTTCAAAACAATAACCTAAAGTTATCCAGCAAATGTGCACTTCTACGTGCCATAGTGAACTTAAGAAGTTAAGAAGATTGCCTTTAAAGAGATTTCCTGCAGAAATGATTTACATATGTGAGTGCCTAAATAAGTAAATGCCAGTAAATTAGAAAATTATGTCATTGTAAATGCAAGACTTTTATGAGATGGAAAAGCTTACGTGAGACTTTAAGTGAATTATTAACAATACAGGATAAGTCTTGAGTGCTATGAGGGATTGAATCCAGGTCATAAAGGAAATTAAACATGGGGAGACTTGCAGCCACTTACACAGTACAGTTCAGGGAAAATGGATATAATAACAAAATGTAAGCAACTGAAAGTTCCCCGTTCATCTCCTAATCTAGAGGTCACAACCAGAGGCTGCACGTCAGATTTTGCCTCAAGGTAGATTCTATGCCATCTGCATATATTTTTTTAATTACCTGACCTTGCGATGTCGGTATGAATTTTAATATTGTTAGTCCTTTCTGAGTTTCATCCACACACTGGTGTCAGGATATGAACTATTAACTGGTCCGCAACAAGATATCTCCAAAAAGTGAGCATCAGTTTTAAAAACTTTTATAGCTCTTAAGCAATTCTTGAGGAAAAAAAAAACAAAAAAAACCTTTTATAGCAGTTTGGCAAAGTAAACAAGTCTGTTGAATCCAAACATAAAAATGTGAGTCTTATTGGGTGTTTCATTTTATTTTTCTTAGTAATTCATTTCTATTGTATTTTACAAAATTGTCAGCCCAGAACCAATTGGAATTTTTTTAAGCTGACTTTCATCCCAGACAGTTTGAAATGTGCTGCTCTGGTTTACCACAATCCCCATGATCTCTGGTTCTTATTTTAGGCCTGTTTCACCCCAAAGCCAAGTCCCGTGGCAGCTGAGTTCAGATCACCCCTTCCATCCAATTAAACTCATTTGCGTGAGGCTGAAGACCGACGGGACTTAGGGCAGTAAGCGTCTTGCCAAAGTCTCAGACAGCCTCACAGCTCTCCACACATTACATAAACCCAGTACCATTCACCTGTGGCTTAAAATTGCTAAGCTCCTCTGAAGATCTGCCTCAAACAGATGTGTAATTAAAGCCATTCGTAGTATATCGGGGCACACTTAGGCCACCTTCCTTCAGGCGACACAGACACCGGATTCATGAAGGAGCCAGGAGGCCCCCAGCCAGTTACAAGGAAGCTCACACAATTGGAAGACATTGCAGCCAATTAATGTAAGTCCAGAACCACCTGAACTCTTCCTTTCTCTTTTGATTTAATCTATCCTTTAAACCAACATGATCATCACATTCCAGGTACCAAGTGCTTGGCTTCCAGTTGTAACTTTCTTTACAATTTCAGCTGACTGAAGCATATCTCATCTCTAAACATGCCAGTGCACATAGCAATCCCCTGACCTTCCAGAGAAATTATCTCACCAGTACCCAAGACATATCCCTTACCCACCTAGAAGCAAAGCTGGGGGTCAAAACCTCCTTTGATGATTTCCAAGTCTTTCCAACTTGTGGTAAATACAAACTTAATCATGATAACAGGTAAGGATTGTCTCCCTTACCTGTTCCCACAATTTTTAAAGCCCTCTCTGCCCACTCACTGAATTCACCTGCAGCGTCTTGCAAGCAGTGAGTGTGGCGCTGAGGCCCACGACCGTCCCTGTGTTGGCCGGAAGAACAAAAACAGGACTACGAGACAGTGGAAGCACGACTGGAAAGCTAATCCTTCAGGCATAACTCCAGATTTAAATCCATGAGTGTTTTAGAGGTGAGTTATAAGTTTTAATCCTGCACTCTCAGTTTAGAAGGAAACCATGAAAGGTGAGTCTTCACCTATGCCAACACGTAGGGGCACTTGAAAATATTCACTTAGTGAATAACTGATCAATCAGTCCACCAATGAAATCACCGTGAGAGTCACTGGAAGATTCCCTTTGAGGTGGTTCTTTTCCCTAACTATCTTTTCTTTACCAAGCCCAGAGAGTGCAAGTGCCCACCCCATGCTCACCACGCCAGGCGCTTGCTGTGAGTCCTCCACCACTGGCCAGAGTGTCCACTCTGTGGTACACAGAGCTGCTCTAAGGGTGCAGGGGACTCTGCTGGGGCTGGCAGAGAGCCCTGCCTGGGAGCCAACGTCCCCCTGAAATCAGTGGGCAAGCTTCTGCAAGTTGGTACAGAGCTCATAAGCAAACCTTACCCAACTTTGCAATGTAGAGAAGGGAAGTGGCTAATTAAAAATAAATAAATAAATAAATAAATAAAGACATGTTCCGTATCTGGGTTTATATTCTTTATGTTCTCCACACAAAGGTCTGCCTCCAAAGAGATATCTGATATTGATATGGAGAATTAATTTCATTTCACTGATGTCCATGATGCTAATATCTGGAAGTGATTCTATACTGGATAAATTCAAGAAGAGACTTACCCAAACTGAAAACTTGGTTCAGTCAACCCTGGCAACGAAACGGTAACAGATGTTGTAGCCAGGCTGCCCTCAGAGAGTGCCAGAAAATTAAGTCATGATTCTAGGCAGATTGTAACATTTTCTACAATGTTCTGAATGGTGTCATTCTAACAGTTAATAGTGCAGAGTCACTTACTAAAGCATTGTTTTACAGAGAACAAAGAATTCCAACGCAGACTACACCTCCAGAAAGACAGAATTTTCAGCTAGACCCCCAAAATAAGACCACAGTGTATTCACAGCTACAGGTGATCTCTGCAATATGGATGTACTTCTGTAGGTTGACAGGAAAGAAGATTAAGCATTTGTTTCCAGCTTCAATAAGCTGCTATAAGTGCTTCCGGTTTTTTATCACAAAGTCACCAGCAAGTGGGGAGATTTTTACTCAGTAACTTCGCTGCCCAGGTGTAGTTCCTGAGGAAGGCAGCAGGCGGCGCTGCACGGTGCTTCTGGCTTTGTATGGAGTTTAGGAAACTCACCCACACGTGGTGCTGCCCCGGCACTGAGAACCAAGGGGTTCATGTTCTCCTGCACCCCTCGCCGCCTCATCCGTGAGACCATCCTTACCGTGAAGTGAGATGAAGCCTTCAAAGTTTCTCCACCACACAGTCGCAGATGCTTAGAAGTCTGACCTAGATTGTGTGTGCTGCATGTGAATGTCGGAATAATGGAGGGCGCTCAGCCAGGACCCGCTACAAAAACCTGAGCGGGAAATAAACAGGCTCTTGGGCTGTCGCTCAGAGTTCATGATTTACCAGATTCTTAATGCCAGAGAGGAAGGAAAGGCTCTTAGACTACTGGTCGCCAAAGCGGACGGGGGCCGCCCTGGACAGCTGTGTCTCCAGCCAGGAGAGACACGAAGCCAGAACGTCCAGCCGCGAATCCCAGCTGGACGGCCCAGCGCCAGCTCACACCACGGCCCAGGCCTCCGAGTCACCCTGGGGAACCCCTGGAGCTTTGAGGCGTCCTGTGGGCCCTCCGGAGCACGGTCAGCCCCAGCTGTGCCACTTTGCTTCTGCTGAGTCCCCACTGCAGAGGGGGGCGAGGTCCAGCCAGGGCAGCGCTGCACCCCCCGACTGCGCCTCCAGGGGAGGAAGGGGGAAAGGGCCAAAGAACACGCAATTCAAGAGCCTGGACCAAAAGGCACCTGCAGAAGAGGCGGCGTTTCACCTGCTTTCTCCTCTGTCCCACTGCATGGCGGTCTCCCTCTCCTCCAGATACCGACTCCTTGGCGTCGGTGGGAGAGGGCGGTGGGGACAGTCCTGGTTGCAGAGACGGTGAAAGAGGCCCCTGGAGGCCAGGCCGCGAGCGCCCTCTGACGGCCGACTGTGTCTTTGCAGCTGTGGGTTTTAACTAGTTGCAGGTGAGCGCGTGCGAAGCGGGAGGCGCTGCTGAGTCGTCTCCCCTGCTCCGAATTCGAGAACAAACATTTCACACCCGACCTTGCCCCTGAGAAAATCTCCGGGGGATTATAGGACGGAGCAGGCTGACCTTGAAGTTTACTGAACCCATTAGCTGGTTAATGAAGAACGCCTAAATTACTCTGAGCGTCATTTCTTCCTGTGTGAAAGGGGAGTGGATCGGACCAGGGCACATTTCCTGAGCTTAATTCATAATTCCATAATTTATAAATTTCTACTTTATTTAGTAATTTTAATTTTATAATTGTATATAAAATAAGTTTAACCACCATTCCGCAATTTACAAATTCATACATTTCTTAAGTTCTTGATTCTCACAGCTGACCTTTAGTTTTCTGCTACTTAATCTACACACAGACCCTTGCTGGTGCTTCCAGATTTATTTACCTGTCTCTTAACTGTGGTTTGAATAATGTGTTTTCTGTGACTGGATTTGACTAGGAAAGACCTTCCATACATGCAAGATTTTTTTAGATCATGATATATTTTCAAAACATCCATTGGGTATTTGGATGGTTATTTCACAGTGTGAGGCATGAGAAATAGTTACATAGTCTAAAGGGGAAAGCCGAGCTCTGTCCTATCACCTACTCACTCCCCAAAAGCTGGGTGTGGACTATGTGTAAAACTCTCTACATTTCCCTGTTCTCTACGATGCTACTCACACGGACAGCTTCAGGGGTAACAGGAAGAACAAGAAACTTCTTCGTGTGTTTTGAGACAGAGTCTCACTCTGTTGCCCAGACTGGAGTGCCCTGGTATCAGCCTATCTCACAGCAACCTCAACCTCTGGGTTCTGGGATCCTCCTGCCTGAGCCTCCCAGTCACCTGGGACTAAAGGTGCCCATTACAACCTTGACTGGTTTTTCTATTCTTAGTTGAGATGGGGGTCTCACTCTCGCTTTCTCGCTCAGACTGGTCTCAAACTCCTGAGCTCAAGCAATCCTCCCACCTCAGCCTCCCAGAGTGCTGGGATTACAGGCATGAACCACCACACCCAGCAAAAACAAGACATTTGTAACAGAACTGATTCACCCTGTTTTCAGGAAGGCTATCTGAAAGAACCAGGAAGAAAAAGGACCCGCGATTACCACCCTCCCGTTTAAGTTTGCTTCTACCAGGACTGTTACACCATAAAATAAATGACACGTGGGTGGGGACAGAGGCGGCAGGGCGCAGCGGCTGTCCGGCACAGCTACACGGGACTCACAGCACCCCGTGGGCTTACACTGTCTATGAAACGCTGTCCGTTTGCTCAACTTGGTTTTTATTTTCAGCCTTTCGCTTCTTCTCCAGGATCTGTGCAGGTGCTTCCCCCACGGAGAGGCCAGCGGGTGTCAGAGGGCGCAGGGCTCGTTGATGCAACTGGACGCCGGGGGCCTCACTGGCAAAGTTGATCAGGACGGGGCAGGGAGGTTTCTCTAACTTCTTCTATAGCAGCAGCGTAATTTCACATCAGCACACCCTCCCCAACACCGCAGGCAGCCCTCGATGGGGAGGCGTGGGCTGTACAAGTTGTACCGGGCTTGGACAAGGTATGATTACTGCACACGACCAAACTCGTATCGTGAGAAGCACAACCACGCCCTCGCGGGAGTACTTTCAGCAAATGTTAGAAAATTCAGACACAACGTCAGCTGGTTATTTTTTTTAAAATATGGGAATATGAACAGGTCAGTTCCTGAACCCTTTGCTTCCTTGTATATCTAATCAATGAATTCTTACTGAATGACAGATACGTGCCAGTGATGACGCTGAACCCTATCGAGATGTCCTCTGTGTCCTCACCGTGACCCTGTGAGGTCAGCCGGGTGCACCTTACTTCACAGGTGAGGAGACCGAGGCCTGAGCACACCCAGCAGCACAGCCGGGGCCAGGACGCAGCCGCTCACTGTCCCGGCTGCCCCAGGACCCGCTCCTGCTCCCTGAGGACAGCGCTGGCCACTTACCGCTCTCAGCTCCGCACGGCTGGGGCAGGATTTGTGCAGCTCCGACTGCTCGCATCTCTCTTGCTCCAGGTACGGTGGGAAAGGTGGGCTAGTCCGTAAGGGCCCAGCAGTCCAGGTTATTCCGACCACAGAAAAACAGGAACATTTTTGTGAAACTTAATCTTTAGGTCCCTTCACTTCCATGGGCACTTTTGTGGCTCTGGGAGATTTTGGTAATGCACTCATGTGAAAATTGTTATCTGGTATCAGAAAATTCGCAAATGTTAACTGTATGCAATTCAGACCATTGTCCCTTTGCCCCTTCCCATGCCAACTTCGTCTCCATCAAACTTTCCTAGGTATGTGGTGGCGTGGAAGCCGCCGCAGGCACTCTGAGATCCAGCTAAGGGAAATTAGGATTAAATTCATCTGCCATGGGTTTACTGTGGCTCCCGGGGACCTCTGTGCAGACATGGTTTGTGCACTGCTGCTCCCCGGTGGGGCAGGAAGGGCTGCCCGGAACAGCGGGGTGATGATTCCTCTGCAGGAAGATCCGGGGCCAAAGGTTTTATTGTGGTTTAAGCGTATGCGTAATGGAGAAATGAGGTTTGAAAATTCAGAGCCAGAAACTAATCTCTGGAAAATTCTGCTAATTATCAGACGTGGAGAATTGTAATAAGAGAAGCTCATTCTCAGCAATGACTATTCAAAGGTGGAGTTTTCTTCCTTACATAAATATACCCAATAATACCACATATGCAATTATAAATGTGCATTTTAATGAACCAGTACAAAAAAAGAATTTGTCAAAATGTTTGTGTGTAAGGCACAAACCTAAAGCAGTGCTACAAAAACCAAAGTATAGCTGTCTATAAAATCATGTTTTATACATCCCAATATATTTGGTCAAACCCTAGTAATGTGATGAAGACCAGAGGTTCCAGACGGAATGATACCCAGAAATGCTTCTAATTCAACAAAATGCCCTGAAGAAACAGACATTCCTGTGACTTAGCTCCTACGCAGATTTATTCAATATGTGTAATATTAATAATTTGATTATGCAAGTATGTAGCCCATTACAGCATAGCACCAATTCTAAAATACATTACTTTTATTTTTTCCAGAATTACTAAGCATACCAAAATCTAAAGCTTCAAGAAGGAAGTATTTTGGAAGAAGGCAAAAACATAAACCAAAAGAAAATGTTTGTGATATTCACTAGCTTTTGCTTATTATAATTCGTTGTTGTTTCTTTTATCATTCTTAATAAATACTTGTTTTCAGATCCAATTTTCTATTTATAATTTTATATGCTTTTCTTTCTGGATAGTCCCACCAAATTAAGTTTCAGGACACACAAAACTTGGATCTACCACTAAATAAAACCAACTGCAAAATGCATTGCACCTGGCCTGCTGGTTGTGGTTGGACTGTGGCGCATTTGGGGGAAGACGGGCTCAGCACAGCTTTACTTCAGCATATAGTTCCGCAAGCCCTTATCCTAATGATAAAATTCTGAAACCTCTGAAAACTTAGAGACTTTAATTTGGTTTTGAATTAAATGGTTTTTAATTTGGCATCAAAATTCATTTGGCAACAAAACCTAGTGAGAACTAACATCATAAGGCTATTTATAATCTTAATGGATCTTACTTGGTATGAATATTCATATATTGCAGAAGTATTGAAGTATTTGACTGTAGAATGAGGCAATCCCAATGGGGGATTGTACAGAATTTATTTACTAAAGCTGAAAAAAACAAAAATTCTGAAATACATCTGATCCCATTGGTTACGGCTGGGAAATTGAGGGCTGTGCTTATTTTCCCACAGTCACGGGGTATGGACAGGGGCTCAATGAGTCGAGCAGTCTGCTGAGGGCTCTGATAAGGTTTGGAGAACATGACGTTATTTGCCTTCTGGACTCACTAATATATGTATAATCCCTGTCTTGGGTTCTAGAAGATGCTGTTCACAAAAAAAAAAAACTGCTGGAATGGGGAGGCAGAGTCTCAATTTACTACGGAGGGTTGTTGAACCAACACTGATGCAAACTGAATCCTTCAGGTGTGACTGGAGTTGAAGACCACATACATCTCCCACAACATCCCAAAGCCCAAAGAAACCATCACAGACTCTAGGCATTAGCCATGTGATCTAGGCAAGAATCTGTGGGAAAACGTCCTCTTCTTTAAAATAACAATAAATATGTTACCTCCTTTATAGATTTGCTTTGAGGTATATGGTATAATATGGATAACACACTTAAAGCAATATCTTAAATACTTAAAACAACTAATAAGCAATCAATACAGATTATTTTTATATTCTAGATGTGGAGAGAGAGGGGTGATGAGGATCCAAGAATGGACCACATACACCTACAAATCCTGCTACCTCTGACCCTCATTGGCTAAGTTACCCAATGTAACCCTGCTCTCCCCTGACTGCTCCTGAAGTTGCTCCAGCCCTGTGTAAGATGACCTCTAATTACCTCTGAGAGAGATGGGGGCTACCCCACATGTACTCAGGAATAGGTCTCTTGAGCCATAGGGGAGTATACATAAATTTTTCTGTTTTGTTTCATCTAGCACTCACTGTTCACCAACTTCTACTGAAACCTTAAATGAGGCAATTAAGATATCAAAAAAAATGGAAGTAAATTGTCTCCTCTTGGTTTTGCTTTCTATAAAGGATGTATCAAGTATGACTTTTTTCCCTCAGTATCTTACAGTTTTTAGCAAAATATTTCCTTTTGTTCCTATCTACACCCCCTTTTCTCTTTATCTCAAACTTTCCCATCTTGTATTCATATATTGAACTAATTTACCATACTAAACTCAAAATTGCTCTTTCCCTTCACAAACTATTGAATTCATTTTTGAGTCTGATTCCATCTTCCCGTAGGATGAGACACAGGTGATATTCAGGGAGTATGAGCCACTATGGCCATGCAGTTGATCAAATATGGAACCCTCCTCATGGGTTGCAAATAGATGCTGTCCTGTGACCCTGGAGCCTTCTTCCAGATCTCCAGCCCACCCAGCCCTTTCTCTGTGACCTCTCAAACTGCCCATGTTCCAACAAGCCCGGGCTGGCAGGCTCTTCCTTCATCATTCCAAAGCAGTGTTCTTCTCATTGGTCAATGCTACATCTTATTCATTGTAATGTATTTTAAATTCATCCCAGAAAGGGTCTATAGCCCAGTTGGATCCTAAATCTCTTGAAAGATCATCCCATTGAGTCATCAGAGATATTCTACTTCATAAACCATCAGCAAAAACCAAATCAAAACTTCAATGAAGTATCCCTACATATCCACCGAATGGTAGAAATGAAATAGAAAGAAAATTCCAAGAGTTGGCAAGACTATAAACCAACCAAATGCAATTCTCAGACACTGCTGATGGGAATGCAACTACTCTGGGAAACAATTAGACAATAATTATTAGAGGTAAACATAGGCACATAGGCGTAGTCCATAACCCAGCAATTCTACTCTGGGCCGTAAATCTACTTCTCTCTCCACACTCCTCCTCCTCATCTTTTAACAAGAAGACCCAGGCTCGGCGTCTCCCTGCGGAGACCACAGAGGCTGACTGCACCCCCTTCTCAGATCTGCACCCTCCACGTGTCACATGTGCCAACACAATTAGGCCAACAGCCTGACGTTGAGCTCTAGGAATTTTCCATCTCTCATTTTGATACCTTTACTCTACTTGACGTTACTTCAATCTCTATTTTTCCAATGTGAAATTATTTTGAAAATAGAAGGGCCTGACATTCCAAAGACCAATGACCAATCAAATCCTGTTAATATTTTTTATTTCATCACCTCTCTCACTTGTTCTTCAAGACATGCCTCCAACCAACCATCCCATCCCAGGAGAAAGGTCTTTTACGATCCTAAAACACCTGCAAGCTGCAGTAGCAACGGCAGGCTCAGTTTCCTTTTAGAGCCAAAGAGTCTCTCCTTTGCCTTTAGTAACTTGAATATCTGACAGTAACCCAGCTGTTCAGATATTTAGCATATCCCTCTTGTCTTCAGATGGCTCTAAGAGGATACCATTAATTCCCTAAAGGTATTAGTATCACACTTATCCCTTTCTGCAAACCAGTCATGCCCAGGTATGTCAGACAAAAGAGGACTCCTTGGATATATATATTTGAGACAGAGTCTCACTTTGTCACTCTCAGTAGAGCACTGTGGTGTCACAGCTCACAGCAACCTTAAGCTCTTGGGCTTAAGCAATTCTCTTGCCTCAGCCTCCTGAGTAACTGGGACTACAGGTGCCTGCCACAGTGCCTGGCTAGTTTTTGGTTGCAGTCGTCATTGTTTAGCAAGCCTGGGCCAGGCTCGAACCCACCAGCTTTGGTGCATGTGGCTGGCGCCTTACTCGCTGAGCTATGGGCACCGAGCCGACTCCTGGGACATGTTAATCATCCCAGGGGTTCATTCATGTATATGTGCTCCAACTCTCAGGCACGGCCAACTTCCACCACCTCACTCTTGGAATCTAGTCACACCATTGGTTGTGCAGGTGGCGCTAATGGAATTTCTCACCAGCCCACTGTGCCTGGAAGGAAGGTAGGAGTCAAGCGAAATCCTACCAGCTTTCATTGTCACCCAGCACTCATGCCACATAGCCGCCCTTCCCTAACTGTCAGCTCTCCCCAGGACACAGCGGCTTCTGTTAGGCAAAAGTGGCACCACCACAGTTATTACAGAAAATAAGAGCCGTTCATCACAGGAATATTTCAGCAAATGAATCATAACAGGCTTACGGCATAACTCACATTCCAAGGCCAAGAACAAGAATTACAGCATTTATTTTAAGACAGCAGAACAGTAAAAAAACAGATTGAAAAACATATGATACCCCCTCCAGCTCTA
Organism: Arctocebus calabarensis; assembly: GCA_963573935.1. Lineage (NCBI taxonomy): Eukaryota > Metazoa > Chordata > Mammalia > Primates > Lorisidae > Arctocebus > Arctocebus calabarensis. Next base: position 32,394 of record CAUYON010015111.1, read on the forward strand.
ACTCTCCACAAACAGTGATGGCATTTGCAAAGTCCTCGTGTCTTCTCAAATGTGGCTTCAGTTTAAATGTGTGTTGACATCTTTTTCTGTGTGCAGAATTAACTGGAAGAACAACAGTTTGTGCTTTTTTTTCCTCCTTGTGCTACAGGAAAGAAGAATGAGAACAGAGCCCAGCAATCAGGACTGACTTGGAGCAGCCGCACACCGCGAATGGACACGGAGATGTCGTTTTCCTTGGTATTCCAAATTAGTGTAATGCAAACATGCTTATCCCTCGAGCCCTCGGGTCAGCGTAATGCAGAAGGGAAGCTGTGATGGTGTCTCGTGGCCTCGTCCTCTGGAGCAGAAGCAGAGATTGAAAGAAATGGACAAAGGAGGTGACTGTAAAAGTCTTTGACTTTCCAAAACAAATAAATGGTAAACACCTTGATTGAGCGCAGAACTTCACAGAACCACACACAGCAGTGGAGCTTCAAACTGTAATTTTAAAAACACTAGAGTCAAAAATTAAGGGGCCTCTAAAATGAAACAAATTCAGAAAGAAAGAGAAAGCTGCGAGCCAAGGACTGTACTGATTAGAAAGTGGGCAATTTAATTTCTTCAGGAGAGTAAATCTCCTACATGAATTAATTTGCTTCACGCTGAGTCCTGCTGGCTTCCCTTCTTTCCTCAATCACTGTTTATTTCACAAAATCAGCACTCACCTATCTTCTGTGATTATTTAATTTCAGGAGGATTTTCCTTTCACAAAGCAGTTAGCACCGCTAAACCCAGATCCCAATGCAATGTGTAAACACATCATGATGGCCGCCTAAGCGCGGAGGTTATTTATTTCGTCGTGGAGACCTTGTTTCAATGTTCTGCTTCCCCTCCAGTAAAATCTCTCAGTGACGTTCCGGAATCTGCCCCCCACTGCCAGCCTCTTTCAGTGACATTTACCAAGTGCACAGGCTCTGATACAATCAGGCAGGCAGGCTCACACCCTGCATGTATATCCTTATTTCTAAAGAAGAGGTGGGTTGTAGGCTATAGCTGAGGGAACTAGTAAATACTACACAGAGTGGCATTTTAAAATGAAAACCGCCATTGATTTCTTCATCACTAACATCTCTATGGATGTCTTAAACTCTTCCCCGGAGTTGTCATTTTGGCATGAAGATCAGTGTAAAAGCGAGGAAGGTTCATTTGGATTCAGGGCTATGACATTACAAAAAGAATAAGCCTGGTATCTCAATGGATTTTTCTTGGCAGAATATTTAAAGGCAGTTTTAAATATGGTCTAAATAGTTAGAAACACAGGACTAGCGACCCTCTAAGAAAGGTCATGTACTTTGTTTTTCTGTCTGCCTCAAGGCTGAGTGTGAGGCGTGCAGCCTCCCTGCGTCTTCACTGCAGCTTCTCGGCTTCCCAGCCTTGACCTCAGCTCAGACTCCTTGCTCACCCCAGCAGCTGCTGACGGACTGTTTGAGGCTAAACCTGCCGGGATGGAACATTCCTCCTTCCCAGACCCACAGCCAGGCTTTTTCCACCTGGAGTGCATTCTGCCCAGAGTTCTAAATACTGATGGTCAGGTTATTCAAAGTGATAATTGTGTTTCCCACATGATTTAAATCAAGTTCAACTTTCAGTATGTTCAATAACACGCTGTCAGGCCACCTGCATTTGAGCCGAAGCATTTTCTGATCAGAACCCATCACAGTAAAGACACATCGTGAAACCAAAGATTGGCAAAGACCTTCACAGTGAATGTGAACTGTGAGATAACCTCTCGCAGTATTAGCCTGCTGCAATTACATTTTTATTTTTTGCTCACACGCTTTGTCACTTTAGAGACGTGGAAACCTTGTTCACTGTTGCTAGGAGATGGGTGGCTATGGCAACGGCGTGGGCCAGAGCCAGACTGAGCAGAAAGCACAGCCCAGCTTCGGCTCGTCTTGATCTCCAGATGCCTCACGGGCCCTGTCTGTGTCAGCGCGTTCCCAGAGCTGTCCGCATGGCTTCTCCTCGCACGTCAGCTGTCCCCATTAACAAGTGTCTTTCTGGTGCTGAACCTACACTGTGAGGTTGTCTGAAAAGGCAAAAAGCTGGATAACGAGCGGGATTATCACCATTTAACTGTGTTTGCATACTGTTATTAACTTAGTGCCGATCTAAGGCCATATGCTTCCCTTCCTCATTCCGCTGAACTCCTAGCGACTTTCTCGAAGTTCCATGCGAAGAAGGAGGGCAGCATATGGTTCTAATAGCAGTTTGTTCACTTTTCAAAGATTGATGTGTATTTTAAAGTCATTAATTTTAATGACTCTTTAATTTTTTCAGAAGGGCGTATCTTTGATGATTTAAAGCAGTGGTCCCCAAACCTCTGCCCCAGGGACAGGCTTCAGGAAAGACAGTTTTTTCTGTAGACGGAAGTAGGGGGATTGTCTTGATGTAAGTCTGGAAGCCATTGATTTATTACGGTCTCAGTGCAGTCAAACCTCTCTGCTGATCACAATCTGTGTTTGCAGCTGTTCCCCAGCACTAGCATCACCCCGTCAGATGCACCCCATTATCAGGCGTTAGATTCTCTTAAGGAGCCTCAACCAGGATCCCACACATGCCGCTTAACGGGGGTCCACAGCCCTGTGTGACCTGGCAGGAGCGAGCTCAGGAGGTGCTACTGAGCGGTGGGCAGCGGCTGGAGACACAGACGAAGCTTCTTCCAGCCCCCGCTCATCTCCCGTCCGGGGCAGCCCCGACCCTACCAGGCCGTGCACCAGCAGGTGGGGACCACAGATGAAAAAGACCCCTCGCGCCACCCTTACACCTGCTGTGACAGATGATGTTTCCTTTTCTTTCAGAATGAAAAATGTTGATTTGTTCCTTTCATAAGCACAAATGAAGGAAGCACATTAACATACATAACCAGAGACTTGTCTGTTATTTCAAAAATAATTCATTGGAGCACAGAAGTCCAAATCAATTTACTCATCATTTCCAGCATGTTCCTGCTCCTCATAAAAAGCATGAGGCCCCCTCACCTTCCACATAAAATCCAAACTCCTGGACCTGGTCCTCTCCTACGGTTCCCGCCCCCGGGCGGCTTCCCTTACCCCCTTGCAGACCTTCCTTCTGAGCAGATCACTGCTGCTCCTTCCCCCCACCCCCTTCCCTCACACACTGTCTCTGTCTCTCAGCTGTGCTGACGCCATTCCCTGAAATGTCTGCTCCATTTTCAGGGATCACATTGGTTTGGATATTTACCAGGTGCCTACTGCGTGCCTGCTGTGGGTGCTGGTATGTGAAGAAGGGCTCAATGAGTGTCCCACACGATCCAGCGAGTCACAGATGAACACCTGTTAGCAGGGAATGTCATTATCAGTGTTCACGGTTGCAGGACTCACTTAGACAGTTTCTTTATTGTCCCCACGCAATTATTATCATTCATAGCTACTATGAAGGAACTCAGGCTCAGAAAGTGCAGGGACTCATGCAAAGTCAGAGAGCCCAGCAGCAGCAAAGCGAGATGGGAACCTTAGTTCTGTCTCCCTTCGGAAATGATACTTCATCATGCCGGCGTTTTGATGGGTAGATGCCATTTTCAATGATGTAATAAGTGCAGAGCCTTCTAGGCTGAAAGCTCTAGAAGACAGAGGCTCAGCTCCACAGGGAGGGGAAGAGAAGCTCCTCTGGACTAGCCAGGGCTGAACCTGTAAATGGGCAGTTTCACCGTGAACGCAGGGGAGGAAGGGCGTTTTAGGGAAAGGGCAGGCTTAGAACTTAAAGTCCTTTTCAGCTCCTTTTATTGTCAGTCCTCTCAATTCTCCCACGTCCCTTTCTCACAGCGCAAGTCCTCGTCCCCTCTCCCGTGTCACTC
>CAUYON010015114.1:0-27118 GCA_963573935.1 Arctocebus calabarensis
TAGAGTGCCGTGGCGTCACACTGCTCACAGCAACCTCCAGCTCTTGGGCTTAAGCGATTCTCTTGCCTCAGCCTCCCTAGTAGCTGGGACTACAGGCGCCCGCCACAGCGCCTGGCTATTTTTTTGTTTTGCAGTTCGGCCGAAGCCAGGCTTGAACCCGCCACCTTTGGTATATGGTGCCGGCACCCTACTCGCTGAGCCACAGGAGCCGCCCCAGATTGTGTTTCTTAAAAAGTCAACATTGTAAGAGACAGAGGCTGTGGAAGTGTTCTGCACTAAAGGAAGCTAGAGAGACAGCCACTCACTCACCTGCCCCTGGACGGTGCTGCTGTATGATGGAGGGGAAAATACCACGAAGGGTGTCATTGGATCACTGGAGAAGTCAGGATACAGATGGTGGAAGAGATAAAAACACTGTAACAGTGTTACATTTAATGAAGTTAGTAACTGCTTTGGTAAGGAAATACACGTGGAAGCAAAGGAGCAAAGGGCTAATTCGCTTCAGGAAGAATGTGAATGTGGGTGTTTGTGTAAGAATGACGGGAAAACGTGAGAGAAGGTGTGAGCACAAGTGATCAAGCAGAGGAGGATGGCCTTAGTGATGTGTGAATCTGGATGTGAGCGATTTTTGTGTTCTTACGTTTGTAACTTTTCTGTAAGTTTAAAATTAGTTGCAGACAAAATACCTAAAACATGTAAAACAATCTATTCTTTATTTTTAGACTTTCCTCATTTATAAAGAGCTTGTTTCTTTGTCTGGAACCAGTTTGGAATGAACATTTTTATAATACTTTCCTGTGTGTTGGTGTTTTGGCTCGCTCTGCAAGCCAGGCATTATAAGTGTTAGATAAATGAGTCCTTCTGTGGAGGGCCAGAGTCTAAATCTAATTGTGGGTGAACTGTTTATTGTATTGATAACTTTTAAGTTTATGGAAGTATCAGCTACAAGTCTTCTACTGAAGTCTCTGGGGTTATCATTGTTATCACTTAGCCTTTTGAAAACATTTGAGAATGATTATTTTGTGTCATAAGTCTAGTTGTTCCCCGATTATTCAGATTATCTTGTTTTGTAAACTCAGCAAGGGCAGGACATGGAATGGAATAGAGGAAGAGCAAGTCAGCAGAATAGTACCAACATTCAGTTTCTAGAGTTACGTGACCAGTATCTGAAAGTTCACTCTGTTACTTTGCTTTGAATTGAAAACATGTTGCAAAAAGTTGTTGTATGTAGTGATTAATTATTAAAAGGTAATGAAGCCATACTCCAAAGTCACAATTTAGGAGACATGTCATCACTTCTGCCCCTCTCTCGTTGCCACCTTAAGTCTTATATATTACTAGAGGTATCTTGTCTTGTCTTATTAAAACCTTGTTTGTTTTTGTTTTTTTTTAAACAGTCTGTTTTTGTTGCCCTTATAGAGTGCTGTAGTGTCACAGCTCACAGCAACCTCAAACTTTTGGGCTTAAGTGATTATCTTGCCTCAGAATCCCTAGTAGCAGGGACTACAGGCTTCACATGACACTTGGCCATTTTTTACTATTTTTAGTAGAGGCAGAGTCTCACTATTGCTTAGCCTGATCTTGAACTTTTTTTTTTTTGAGACAGAGTTTCACTATGTCTCCCTCAGTAAAATGCCATGGCATCTCAGCTCACAGCAACCTCAAACTCTTGGGCTTAAGCGATTCTCTTGCTTAGCTTCCCAAGGAGCTGGGACTACAGGCACCCGCCACAAAGCCTGGCTATTTTTTGTTGTTGTCTTTGTAGTAGTCTTCATTTTTTGCAGGCCCAGGCCAGGTTGGAACCCGCCAGCCCTCGTGTACGTGGCTGGGGCCCTAGCTGCTGAGCTACAGGCGCCGAGCCTGATCTTGAACTTCTGAGTTCAAGCAATCCATTTGCCCCGGCCTCCCCAGTGTGTAGGATTATAGGCATGAACACCACTCCTGTCCCCAAAGGATAGGCTTTTAAAGAATACTTTTCCTTCCACTTTTAGCTGGCTTCCTATAAAATAAGAATCAGCCAAAAATGAGATACACAGCAAAACTAGCTGGATAGGTTTTTGAAAAATCACCTACATATTTGAAGGCAATATTAGTGATTTTGTTTGAACTATTATAATATGATCAAAAAAGTTATATGACAAAAACAAATAGCTGATTAGGAAAGCAGAATGCTGCTAAAGATGAAGGCATTTTTAGGTATAACATTTTAGAGTTAGAAGGCCTCTAGGAATTAGTCCAAGCATTTCATTTTGAATAAAGGCGATTTGGTTTCAAAGGAGATTTGGTTTCAAAGAAGTAATTGACTATACAGTGTAGAACTTGGTGAGTACAGAATTATTAAGGAGGACCAGAAACTAGATCTCATGATTCAAATGCTGGTATTTACATATTGAGATACTGAATGGTAAGTAAAACATTTAAATATCCTACGTAAGGCACATTAACTCAAGTCTGGAGTCTGACTTTGAGTGGGGTAGCACTTTAATTCAGAATAAATCAGTTTAGCTCCATCCTGCCTTTATCTGCAGGTGCTCGGCAAATGCACCAAGAGAAATAACATGTAATTTTGTTTCCTCCAAAAAAGAGAGTGTGATCTGTGATACATACACAGTCAGACAATTATGTTTGTGTCTAGGAAAAGTGTTTTGAAGGGTGGACTTGGCGCTGCCATTGCTGCATCGCTTGGGGGGGGGGGCGCGAGGAGCACTTCACAGTGCCCACGGGGACATGCAGCAGTGAAGTACACAGCACTTCACGATGAGTTCGTGAACTTTGTTGTCTGGCCCTGTAAATGAATACCAGAGAGGAAGTGGGAAGAACCAGGTTCTGAACCTGACTCTGCCACTAAATAACAGTGTTGTTACTGATACATTCCATCATTTCTCCCGGTCTCAGTTCCTTCATCAGTAAAGATGTAGAAGCTGAATGAGATGATAGAGAAACCAGCTATAAATGACTATTTCCAGTGGATTCTTTTTCTTTTTTGTTAGACATGGTCTCACTTTGTCACACATGCTGGAGAACAGTATTGTAGACAGAGCTCTCTGCAAGCTAGAACTCTTGGGCTTAGGTGATCCTCCTGCCTTAGCCTCCTCAGTAGCCGTATGTCCATACCTTGGTGGTTTATTTTATTTATTTTATTTCGTAGAGGCGAGGTCGTGCTTTGTCACCTTACCTGGTCTCAAACTCTTGGCTTCAAGCAGTCTTTCTACCTCAGCCTCTAGAAGTGCTCGGATTATAGCCATGAGCCACTGTGCCTGACCTTGATGGTTTTTTTTTTTTTTTAATAGCAAATTTTTATCTATCTTAAAGAAAGTGTTATGAGTTCCATCATTAAACAAGTAAGGAGATAGATGATCTATAGAAATTGAATGACTCATGATGCTGAATCAGTTTATATTCTGAACATAAACTTAGTTTTCTTTGCCTTTTCTCATCACAGGTACAATACTTCTGCACATCTGCTTCAGGAAGGAAGTGCCTGCCATTCTTACCGTTTCCACGCAGGTTCATGCCAGCCCAGAACGGAGAGTCAGGTCAGTGTGAGGATTGCTTTATCTATTCCAAAAGGAGCCAGAAGCAGAATCGTGATCATCTTTGCTGCATCTCTGTAGGGTTTTGGAAGAGCTAGGTTTCGTCCTTGACCACTGATGGCTGGGCAGACTTGGGCAAGCGTTCTTTCCTTGTTTATTCTAAGTTTTTTGCACCAGGCAAGGGGTTCATTAGAATGCCTTCGGTTTCAATTCTGGCTTTAAATTATTACTGCTTTTCATATAGGTACCTATAAAGGGATAAAATCATATTTTTAAAGCATTATTTCCCCTTTTTATTTTTTTCCTGGAAAATCTAGCATTTTTAAAGCATGAGTTTTGGAACCTTCAAGGTATTATCTCATGGATACTTTGACTAGTTTAAACAATAATCTATGTTGTGAGGCACTTGAGAATACTATGGCTACTCAGTTACCTTAGTTTTAGTGTTTTATATTATTTTGTTGTCACTGAAAAGTTTATTACACAAAGTTACAATTTTTTTAATAATGTTCTTCAGCTTTAGAGAGGTTGCCTTTATAACCATGTCCTCCAGTGATTGCCAGTGACTCAATTGAAATTATTATTTAGCCAAGAAGAAGTTATCATGCTCAGAAAACACCACAGGATCCAAGGTTAGGAAGGGCAGTGGACTGCAGAATGGGAGCTTGGGACCCACACACGGTCAGGCTCCTGCAGGCTCTCAGCAGAACGCCTCTCCTCCACCTCCGCCGTCTGTCTCTTTAGAAACAGGTTGTCCTCACGTTTCTGTTCTTAGTACTGGGAAGCCTAGCTGCCACTGCCTCCCAAGCTTTATATCTTATAGTTCAGACTCCAAAAGAAAAACTAATTCTTAAGTACCTTATCCTGGATTTCCCAGAATAGGCTCTGATTCTTGTTCCTGGACACGGGTATTGTGGCATAGGGTATAATAATTTTAGAAGTTCACATTGGCTTTCTTTGTTTCAAAGCCTGTTCTCTCAAATGGATCTTAGTCCTACCAGTGGAGTACAGTAGTATTCCTTCTAGTTTTAGAGTAGTGTTCCCTCTTGTCTGAGGAGGTCATGAACCCCAGTGGATACCTAAAATCCCAAATAGCACCGAACCCTATATATACTGATTTTTCTTACACATGCCTTCCTATGATAGAGTTTAATTTATAAATTAGGTGCAGTTGAATATTAATGACAATAATATTAATCAATAGAGTAATTTATGTGAATGTGGTTTCTCTGTCTCATATGCTGTTTTGTGGTATTGTACTGCAAGTAGCTGAAACCATGGAAATGAAACTGTGGACAAGGGCAACTACTGTTTGTGCGTTTTGCAGTAATTGGAATCAAAGGTTTGGTTAAAGCTGTGTTTCCCAAACTGTGTACAAATGAAATCCTGAGTTTCTATATACAAAAAAGAATAATGTAAGTGCAAAAAAAGTATTAGAATTTTAAGGGCAGGGTTTTAATATTCAGGGAGTGGAAAAAAGTAACCACTCTAAGAAACCATTTTAATTGGTTAGAGGAAGAGGGTAGATAGATAAGTAAATGTATATTTCTAAGGTAGCACTATTACAAATAATAGATAAAGCAAGCAAAAGAAAAACTTTTTATTTGACTTTTTGAGAAAAAAGATCTGAATGTAGGTGACAGTATCATTAGATTTTGTCCTCACTCAGCAACTGATTGTGACTTTGTTACTGTTTTCCTGTGCTTCTCAGTTTATTCAAATCCTGGCATTGCCACTTCCAACTGGCGTCACTTTAATTCTGGACATCAGTTTCTTTATCTTAAAATGGAGTTGATGACGGTAGTAGCCCAAGGGTTGTTATGAGGAATTAATATACGTTAAGTGTTCAAACCAGTCCCTGGTATGTTGTCATCATACCATCAAATGTTGAAATGAGTAGATTATATGATTGCAGGGGTCCCAGTTCCCTAAAACGTGTGGTCCTCAGATTTTCTGCTATGGACTAATAATCTTTTTTCGGAATGAATACTTTTGGGTATCTACTTATGTCCTGCATGGAGGCTAATTTTGGTATTGTTTATAAAAGTTATTTTGAATTATGTTTATGTAGTTGTCTCTTGCTACCTATATTAGTGTGTAAGGCTGCTGTAATAGAGTACCGCACTGTGGGTGGCTTCACCAGCAGAAATGCATCGTCTTGTGGTCTGGGGCTGGAAATCTGAGATGAAGATGCTGGCGGGTTGGTTCCTTCGGAGGCCTGGTCCAGGCCTGTTTCTAGGCTGCAGACGGCCACGGCCTGTCCCTTGACATCATCTTCCTTCCATATGTGTTTTTTTGTCCACATTTCTAAGGATATTAGTCATCTAGAGGGGGGATGCCCTAACTAATGACCTATTTTAATTACCTATCTTAATTATTTAAAGATCTTATTTTCAAATAACGTCACATTTTGAGGTCCTGGCGAGTTAAGATTTCCACATGAATTTTTGGAGGAAACAATTCAATGTATAGCATATATAACAGACTATTCCAAAACTTAGCAGCTTAAAACAACAGACATCTGCTTTTGTCGATCAGGAATCTGGGTATGGCCTAGCTGGGTCCTTTGGCACGGGGTCTCCCACACAGCTGCACTCCACTGCATCTTCAAAGGATGAGGTCTCATCCGAAGGTCCCCAGGGAGGATCTGCTTCTAGTTACTTGGATGGATGCTGGCAGCACTTAGTTCTCCACTTGTTGTTTGGCCAAGGGTGTGAGCCATATGCTAAAAGCCAATCTCAGTTCTTTGCCATGTGAGCTTTCCCCTAGGGCAGCCCACGACCTGGCAGCAGCTTCCAGCAGAGCCAGCCGGCAGGAGAGGCTGAGCAAGGAGGCAGGCACAGCGCTGTTGCAGTGTAATCTGAAAAGGGCAGCCCTTCACTGCTCTGTACTCTTCTGTTGTTTAGGAGTAAGCCACCCGGTCCAGGTGGGATCATTGGGAACCGTTTGTGAAGCTACCTACTATGGTGTATAAGAATGAAGAAAGAAGAAAATATGTTAGTGGAAAAATACATAAATTATTTAATATTATTCAGAAGGCTTAGTTTTAAACTTTAAACAGAGGTTTAGCACTTTTGTGCATTAGAGCTTTTTAAATGGAAAAATACCCCACCCTTCCAGAAAGAGCAATGTAAACTTTTATCTCCATTTCCTTAAAAAAAAAAACAAAACTATATAGCAGAGGAGAGTTCATTCTCTTTTTTAAAAAATCAAAATCAGCTATTTTTTGGTACTATATAGAATTATTCAAGTGGTACATGACTTCACTTTTCTACACTATTAAAATGGTATTTCTTATAAAATATACAGAAGTCTAATCTTATTTCCTTTTAAAAAAAACAGTGAGAGGTCTTTGGTTATAGCAGTGGTTCTCAACCTTCCTAATGCTGTGACCGTTTAATACAGTTCCTCATGTTGTGGTGACCCCCAACCATAAAATTATTTTTGTTGCTACTTCATAACTGTAATTTTGCTATTATTATGAATTGTAATGTAAATATCTGATATGCAGGATGGTCTTAGGCGACCCCTGTGAAAGGGTCGTTCCACCCCCAAAGGAGTCACATTCCACAGGTTGAGAACCGCTGGGTTATAGAATTACTTTAATTTAAGGCTGAGCTGGTGGCTTTTGTATGTGCTCTTAGCACTCTGGGGGTCCAAGGTGGAAAGATTGCTTGAGGTCAGGAGTTTGAGACCAACCTGAGCAGGAGGGAAATCCCTATCTCTACTAAACACAGAAAAATTAGGCAGGCATCAAGTTGTATCTAGTCCCAGCTAGTTGGGAGACTGAGGCAGGAGGAGTGTTTGAGTCAAGGAGTTTGAGATTGTGGTAAGCAATGACGATGGCACTTCACTATACCTGAGGAAACAGACTCTATTTAAAAAAAAGAAAAAGATTAATTTATTAATTTTTTTTGTGATCACTTTCTACAACTAAGATGTTATAAAGTATTAGGAGTTAGCCATTAGTGAAGGTATTTAATAACTCCCAACTGGCTAAGGATACTGCCCAATTACAGTTACTTTTATAGAATATAAAGGTATAATCATATATACTGTCCTTACCAGCTAGTACTTCTAACTATTTACACTGCTGGAGAAATACTTGGTGTTTTAGTCAGGGTATCCAGAGAGATGTAGCTGGTAGGATTTAGAGAGAGATACATATGAGAAGGGATTTATTAAGGCATTATAGAGCTTGGGAAATCCCAGTATAGTCTGTCTGGAAGCTGGAGAAACAGAGAATCCAGGCTCAGTCAAGTCTAAGAGCCTTAGAACCAGGAAAGCCAGTGGAGTAAGTCTCAGTCCGAGGCCTGAGATCCAGGAACTTACGGTAGGGGTGGGGAAGGGGTTGGTGTGAGTCCTAGAGTCCAAAGTCCAGAGAACCTGGAGTCCTGAGATTTAAGGACAGGAGAAGGGCTTGCTGTCTCTGGAAGAGAGAATGCATTCTCCCCTCCCCTAACCTATTTTGTTCCATATGGGCTCCCACTTGTTTGGGTCGTGCCTACTCACGTTAAAGGTGAATCTTCCTACTTAAATGACTCCTTCAGAAATATCCTTACCCTCACAGACACACCTGGGGCAGCCCATCATTGTAATCAAATGCCAAACCACCTGAGCTTCCCTTTCAGCTAAAGAGGCATGGGACTCAGGGCTTCTTGAAGCATTGAGAATAATTACACTTTCACCAGCCATCTCGGTATCCGTAATCCAGTCACATAACAACCCAAATCAACCACTATCACACTTGGAAAATATATTTTTATAGATTCTTTTTAAATATTCTTATTATGGAAAGCAGTATAGTTTTGTTTCTGGAAGTGAGATGTGACCTAATAGGCATTATCTGTAAGAGGATTGTGTGTGTGTATAACACATTGAATAACATTCTCTTCAGTAAATTTAGTCTAAAATAATGTCAAATTCATTGAGAAAAGATTGTCTTTAAAAATTCCATTAGAATAGAGCATATACTTCTCAAGCAAATGATTAGATGATTTACTTTTTGCAGGTGGCTTAATTATAATCATTTGTGAATTAAGATAAACAGCACATATTGAAATAGTGCACAAACACCTCACTATTTGAAACAGTGAGACTTATGTTTAACTCTCACCAAGTTTGAAGGTTATACTGTACAGAAATTAAATGAACATCAATTTAATGGGATTTCTATGTGAGCTTTTTTACTAGTTAGCAGTTTAGCGGAAATCATACATAAATTTAAGACTTTCTTTTGGTACACACAGTGGACTGGAGGATGCATCCTTATTTTTTAACAAATGATAATATATATATATTTTTCTTTTTAGGAAAAAAACTCAATTAAAGGGGTCATAGGATGCTGTGTTACCAGGATATTGAGCTTAGAGTTTTGTTTGTACTCTGGCTTCTTTTTATTATGAAAACTTCTGGACCTGGGTAGTTTTATGACTAGATTTTAGGCTTGAGACTCCAGGAGGAGAACAATGTTGTGTGTTTCATGGTTTAGAGCAACATCACCCAGAAGTGTGTATTCTTTCTAAAAATATGTATTAAAAGAGTTAAGAAAGTTCAGGGAAGGGACCTCAAGAAAATATAAACGGGCAAGCATACTTAATGTGAAGTTTAAATTGCAAGGCCTAGGGCAACACCTGTGCTATAGTGAGTAGGGCACCGGCCCTATATGCCTTGGGTGGCAAGTTCAAACCCAGTCCCGGCCAAACTGCAAACCCCCACCCCCATCCCCCAAAATAGCTGGGTGTTGTGGCAGGCACCTGTAGTCCCAGCTACTCAGGAGGCTGAGGCAAGAGAATCGCCTAAGCCCAAAAGCTGGAGATTGCTATGAGCTGTGACACCATGGCAATCTACTGAGGGCAACAAAGTGAGACTCTGTCTTAAAAGAAAAAATAAATTGCAAAGTCTAAAAAGTTCTTATAATCAGAAAAAAAATTAGAATAAAATAGGATTGCTAAATGAGTTTTGGGATTTTAAAACTTATTTTTCCCTTTCAAGAAATGACACTTAAATTTTAGGATATAGAAACACTGTCATTTTAATCACTACTTTATCTCATGTTGTGAAACTTTTTCCTTTTTCTTTTGATTTATTGAATAGAGCCAGTGGACATACCCATATCATTAAACTGATTTTCTTTTCTTTTTCTTTTTTTTTTTTTTTAAGACAGAGCCTCAAGCTGTCACCCTGGATAGAGTGCTGTAGCATCACAGCTCACAGCAACCTCTAATTCCTGGGCTCAAGCGTAGCTGGGGCTACAGACGCCTGCCACAACGCCTGGCCATTTTTTGGTTGCAGCTGCCATTGTTGTTTGGCAGGCCCGGGCTGGATTCGAACCCGCCAGCTCAGGTGAACATGGCTGGCGCCTTAGCCCGTTGAGCCACAGGCACTGAGCCATTAAACTGATTTTCAAACCTGAGTGTCCCTTATTTGGCACTTGTTTTGAGGACATATTATGCATTGAGCTTTACCAACAATGTGATAAAAGAATATATAAACAGTATTAAAAGCAGATAATAAGAGTGGAAAACTACAATGTAATAGCATTTTTTTTTATTATTCCCAAAGAGTATCTTTATTTTTTAATTAATAAATTTTTTTTTGAGGGTGAGTCTCATGCTGTCACCCCGAATAGAATGCCATGGCATCATCATAGCGCATAGCAACCTCCAACTCTTGGGCTCAAGCAATCCTCTTGGCTTAGTTTTTCTATTTTTAGTAGAGATGGGATCTTGTTCTTGCTCAGGTTGGTCTCTTAACTCATGAGCTCAAGCAGTCCACCCGCCTTGGCCTTCCAGAGTGCTAGGATTACAGGTGTGAGCCATTGTACCTGGCAGGAGTATCTTTATTAAAAAGACTCCTTTTCTTTTTGAGACAGAGCCTCAAGCTGTCACCCTGGATAGAGTGCTGTGACACCACAGCTCCAGGCAACCTCCAATTCCTGGGCTCAAGCGAGTCTCTTGCCTCTGCCTCCCTAGTAGCTGGGACTACAGGCGCCCGCCACAACGCCCGGCTATTTTTTGCTTGCAGCTGTCCTCGTTGTTTGGCGGGGCCGGTCTGGATTTGAACCCATCAGCTCAGGTGTACGTGGCTGGCACCTTAGCCCGTTGAGCCATAGGCGCCGAGCCAAGCCTCCTTTTCTTATGTTCTTTGTATTGCTGGGACTTAGCCTTTTTCTTCTGTTTTGATAATGCTGATTGGCTTTCTCTTGATGACTGTGATGCTGGAGGCTGTAGTTGATATCCAGTAAACTGACACCACCCTACAGGATAGAGGTCCGGGGACTCACAGTCTACCCACTGATCATACTCTTCCCATCCATCAAAATGTATCCTTAAGAGACGATGAATAATTCGAGTTACTGTGGCTACACAAATTAAGCGTGGCTCCATGAGATCTACTGCTTCTAATTTCATTCCTCCGCGAAATCCATGATTCGGAACATCCTTATTAAATAGTTTTACTGGTGCTGCAATGGAGCCAGTTTCCCTGAGGTAGTCAAACCATTTATAAGGAAGTTTTGTGTATAACCTCTGGGTGGAGTAAGTTCAATCATGTTAATTTCACAGAAACCGACTGGGAAAATAGAAGGAGAGGTTGCCTGGTAACAGAACCAGTCACATCCATCTGCTGCTCCTGAACCATCAATCCCAATCATCAGGAATCCTTCAGCCAGCACCTTTCTAATGGTTGCAACACATATTGTAGAAAGATTTAGTGGGTCTGTAGCTCCCAGTTTCATTCCTTCCTTGAACCATTCCCCACTCTGGTCTACTTCTTTTACCTTAGCAAATAAATGTGGTGGTATATCAAAATGTCCATCCTGTTTCTTGGTAATATCAGATCTTTTGAATCGATGACCTATACTTCGAGACCAACCAATATGATGGATTAATGGGCTATGCATATGGCACCAGAAGTCATCTGTTGTATCTTCACTCTCTTTGTACACGAGTCTTAATCTTCTTCCAATTACACTTTCCACTCGTGCCACTCGTGTTCGACACAAGTGCCTCTTGTCCCCCACTTCTACTCTCAGGCAGGGTTTGAAAGGGTACCGCCTACTCCCTGAAACCTTTTGTGGGAAATCAGGAGGAAGTGTTTTGGCACCAGTAAGTCGTTTCACTAGAAAAGCTTTCCAGTTTGTATACTTATGTTGAATAGTTCTAGGAGGAACAGGTTTTCCACTGGCTGCACACCAACCAACTGGATGGATATCAGAAGCACATATATTGCACCAGAAGTCCAAATCAGAGTCATTTTCAAATCCTTCATATCTTAAAAGGGCATTGTAACCTGCTAGTTTTACAATTCCAGCAATCCAGAAGACTTTGGCAGGTAGGCTGTAGTCTGTATTGGGAACTTCCACTCGCACATTTTCTGAGATAGCACCCCAGCAGGTCCCCATAGGTGCATGTTTAAAGCAGGTGACTGGAGCTGCTATAAAGCTATTGCTATTTATGTAGTCACCACAGCTGAAACCTTCCATGGAGACTGCTGCTTTTGTCTTTGCTTGATTTTGCAAGGTAGCTTGATACTGAGCATATGCAGCAAGTTTAGCAACTAAAGGTTGTTTCTGAAGAACTTTTGCTTTCTTTGTTGGAGACTTACCCTGAAGTCTGGCCAAATGCTTGCCTTCTTGGAATTTGACGAATAACTTCTTGAACACGAAACACTGCAGAAACGCTTTGTTTTAGAGTAGAAGGCATCTCGAACACCAGCCATCCCACACATCTCGCAGGTAGCCATTCCTGATTTACCATCTGGGTACGTGTAGACTTGTCCATTGTTTTTGATAATTGGGAGACTAGAAGGTAAAGGGGCCGCTTCCTCTTTACTGTCCTCAGAGCTGGAGCTGCTGCTTGTGTCCTCACTGCAGCTATTATAACCGTCGAACATCCTGAACGCGTCTCTGCTCTTCCTTTCAGGTTGGGAAAAATGTTCAGCCACAGGAAAGATGTATGATAAAATAATTCACATGAATGGACTTTCGACTCTCCAGAAGAAAGCTATGAATCCTTAAGCGTGTACCTTAAAAGCACTTGTCAGAGAAGCTGCAGAGAGGACAGGTGCTGTGGGTGACCTCTGATGTGTCTTCCGACTCAAATCCTTTGTGTTTTCCATCAGGGCCTCATGGGTAGGGGCTGTCCGTGCTCCCCAAGCCCGCAGCGCCCCCTCCCGAGCTGGGGGCAGGTGCCTCTCTCAGGGACTGAGGCGACTACAGGGGGCCCCCCGGCTGGGCCCAGACTGGTACGGCTGCAGCAGCCCCCGGATTTCCCCCTTTCAATGTAATAGCATTTTGGTTAAGGTCTCAAACATATTTTGTGGTTGAAATCATGATATCATTGCTTACAGCTTTTTGCCCTACAATAGATTTCCTAACCTCTTCTTATTTCCTCATATGTAAAATAGGATTATTAATATTATTTAATAGAAGTAGCAAAGGATTAAATGTGACACTGCTTGTAAAGGGCTTAAAACTGTGCCTGGCACATAGTAAGCAAAAGCTAAATTGGTATTAGCTATCATTTGTTACAAGCATCAACCTTAGTCATTTTTACTTCTGAATTTCTAAAGATCGGAATATGACCAAAACGATGTTTACAGCTGCTGCTAACACATGTCCCTCAGTGTTCAGCTGATTGATTATATATTTTCTTAGCTGTCTTTTGCACTGGGTCTTAGCCAAAAGGCAGAGAAGTGAAGTTGACTTTAATAAAGTTGCATAAAAGGGTATGAGTTTAGAGGCATCACTTAAATTACTGACTTAAAAAGAAAGAAGAAGAAAAAAATAGAGAAATAAGCAGGCTCCTTTTGATTAGGTTTATATTTTGTAGGAACTAAATAAATTTAAACAATTGGGAGAACTAGGGAGCAAGTTTTTCTTTTCTTTTTAAAGTATCTTTACCACTAGCCACTCTTCTGATTTTTCTTATGTTTTGACAGGGGAAAAGCAGTGGGAGAAAGGAATGCCTGTTCTCTTCACAGTCTTGTAAAGGGCAATGGTGGTGGCTCACATTACCCATGGTCCTGTGAGTGCTCCGTGTGGGTACCTTAGTTTGATGGAGATCTTGATTAAAAGGCATCTTTATAGGTATTAATCTGGTTGTGAGATGATTGGCCACCTAGTAGCATCCTAAGAAAACTGCATTCCTTCTTTTAGAAAAAGGATATATGCCAAAATTAAGGGAAATAGGAATTTAGGAGGAAGTCTCTTTTCATGAACGTTTTGCCCATATTTTGGTCTTATATCAACTTTACCTTTGCCTAAGCTCATTCTTTTGTGTTTTATAAATGAAAACAAACAAGGCCACTGCTCTCCTTAAAAGTTTATAATTTGAAAGTGTTAGACAATATAAATGATATAGAAGGAGGACAGGAAATGGAAAAAAAAATCCCTGAAATACAGACTCTCAGGCTTTTTATTATCGTCTCTGTGTATATTGGGGAAGGAACCTCAAAAGCCTAGCCTAGGATCATATGTTGAAGGTAAAGATTCAATATTTTTTTTTTTTTTTTTTTTTTTGAGACAGAGCCTCAAGCTGTCACCCTGGATAGAGTGCTGTGGTATCACAGCTCACAGTAACCTCCAATTCCTGGGCTCAAGCGGGTCTCTTGCCACCGCCTCCCAAGTAGCTGGGACTACAGGCGCCCACCACGACGCCCGGCCATTTTTTTGGTTGCAGCCGGCATTGTTGTTTGGCGGGTCTCGGGCTGGATTCGAACCCGCCAGCTCAGGTGTATGTGGCTGGCGCCTTAGCCTGTTGAGCCACAGGTGCCGAGCCAAGATTGAATATTTTTGATTGAATAAAGGATTTTTCGTAAAGATGTCAATATGCTGAGTTAAAATATGAGTTAAAGAATTATCTGATTCTTTTGTTTGCTTTTTAAAAAAACCTAGTCATTTTGTATTTTCTTAGAAAAAGTAGGATATTTTGATTCTCCCTCCCCCTGAAATAGCTGAAATTATTTATAATGGTCTCCTTCTCTCCCTTCCACTTTTTTTTCTTATACATAATTTTTTTTTTTTTTTTTAGTAGAGACAGTCTTACTTTATCACTCTCGGGGGAGTGCCGTGGCATCACAGCTCACAGCAACCTCCAACTCCTGGACTTAGGCGATTCTCTTGCCTCAGCCTCCCGAGTAGCTGGGACCACAGGCACCCAGCACAACGCCCTGCTATTTTTCTGTTTTGCAGTTTGGCCAAGGCTGGTTTTGAACCCGCCACTTTTGGTATATGGGGCCTGCACCCTGCTCGATGAGCCACAGGCACCACCCTTTACATAATTTTTGACGTTTCAGTATGATTCTCTTGTACTTGGTCTAACTACATGTTTTGTAGGAATCAAATTATGTATCATCTGTTCATGAGGCAAGAATTATTATTTTCCTTAACAGTACCTCTAGCTGTTTCTTAACTATATAATTGCTTAGTCAAAACAGGTTTCAAAAGTCCTGTACAAATCCATTTTTGTAGCTGAACCAGTCATAGTTCAAAATTCAAACTTCTTGAGAAACCTTTACCTTTCTTTAAACATCCCCATATAGTCCTAATGCTTTGCTGTTTCTGGCTGGGCATTTAGGAATAAAAGCTTTGTTTCATGGTAAGGTGTTGTTGAAGGAAAAGCTTTACAAAATTTTATCAGAAAGTGAGCTATCCCTCAAGGGACCCTCCCTCAGTACTGTTATGGAGGTCCTACTATAGATTCAGATAGTCTCAGAGAGGAGTGTTTGTTCTTTTTTTAAGTGGGGGTTTATTGTTATCTCTCCAGTTTTTTGTATCAGGCGTTATTCTGTTTTCCATTTTCTGCATCTGCTAAAGAATGGCCCTGTTCAAGGAATTAAGTTTTGTAATGTCATGGATATATTTACAATCCATTCCTTTTACTTTAATAATGGTTAATGATAACTAAAAGTAATAATATTAATAGCAGCTAACATTTACTGTTGCCTAGGTTTTAAAAAAATGTATTACATCATGTATTTTTCTTATCAGCCCTATGAAGTAGATTCTATTATTATTATTCTAATTTTATGCTGTTAGAAAACAGGCAGGAGAAGTAACTTGCCTGTGGTCACAGGATTGGGAAATAACAGGGCCAGAATTCCAATCCAGGAGTCTGGCTCCAGGGCTCCTGTGTTTAACTGCTGTGCTACAGGAAGAAAAACACTCTCTCTTTTTTTTCTTATTTTTACCCTAGAACTACATAAAGCATTTTTACTGTGTTTGAATTTATATTTGAAGATGATATCCTGAAAATGTGCATTATAGTAAGCACAGGTTTTAAACATTTCATTCTATTGCTGAGAAAATGCATAGTAATAAAAAAATTTGGACCAGATTAGTTAAATCATTTAATTTGTTTCCTTTGGAAGTTCATTCTGTATGTATACAGATGTCCATATTTACGCTCTTTTTGCAGGTTGTTTTGTGAACATTGATCATGGTGCCAAATATTATAGACTCAAGTACAGGAAGTACAGCCAGGCTTCTGGGGAACTGAATATTTTTAGGGGCCTGTTCTCCCTTTCTTTTTCTGTTGTTGCCTGTACTCTTCTGTTCTGTTTTGTTGAGTGGTTTTCTCTGCTTTCTCATCAGTGTACGTGTCGATTGTGAGTGTTAAGTTCAGCGCCCCTGCAGCCCCCATAGGCAACGATCTTGGTTATGACACTCTAAATTCTAACTTGCTAGGAGAGAGAATCTCTTTGTCTCAACACATGAAAGAGGTTGAACATTGTTCAGTCAGCTGCCGGGTTGGAAGATCCCACTTACCGTTCACGGGATACTTGCCTTTTCTGTTAGTAGGGGAAGGGCAATGCGCAGGACGAAAATAGGCATCTATAGTATATTTACTGAAGAAAACCTTTGTCCACAAAAAAAAAACTTTGGGGATTTTAAGTTTTGATACAGTTTGAGGTTATTAATTAGAATTCGCTCTTTGCTTTATCTTGCCTTTGTGGACATTGGGGATTTGCAGCAAACCATTTTCATAGCTCTTAGTTCATGAGTCTGGAATGAGGATATATTTCAAGCCTGATTTAATAGTGGAAAATGATGCGTGAAACTAAATGAGTGAATTTTTCAGTCATAATGTCATTAAACGTACTTTGAATTTATTGATATTTTCTTAAGAATCTTGAACTTTCTCTGACAGGTATTCCAGCAAATTGTTTTCACTTCTTTAGCGTCATTGCACTCCTCCTTGGGGCTTGCTTGGCCTAAAGCCTGCCTCTCAGAATGGTCGGGGCTTTTAACCACTGTTTACCAGCCTGGGGAGGGTGAGTGAGGGACCTGTCTTTGTTGTCCTGTGTCCCTACCCTCTCATTGGTATGCAACTTTAAGGATAAAAATAAAAAAAGTACTCACTACAGGCTGTGAGATTGTGTTGGGTATGTGTAAATTATTCACAAATTTCATGAAAATGCAGTTTGTTCCTTTGCCTTTGTCTACCTTGATAAGACATTCAGATAGATGAGATGATAAAACTACCTGCTTTAAGGAAAGACTTTTACAGTACAACCACGATTTTCATCTTTGGGAATATGGGAGAATTGCGTGGTTTTATACTTGAAGTATTGGTGATGTAACATGCCTTTCTTTAAGGAGAAAAAGGGGAGTCAAGTGATAACTTTGTGTGTTCTTACAGCCTGATAGGAGTGGTAATCCATTCAAAAATTCAAACATTTAGTGCTTAGAAGGCCACTGGGAAGTTATTCATTTCTGCTCTATCAAGAATATTATAGCAGAACCAGTATTCCTGCTCTCTTTCAAGAACATTAGACATATGAAAACCAGTGGAAGATGATACATGTTTCCTCCACCCCACTCTTTTAATCCCAACTTTGTAATTTCAAAATTTTAAACATACAGAAAAAATTAATGAATAATACAGTCAACGTTTAGCCACCTTCAACCTTGATTCAAGAATTAGCAACATTTTCCCACATATATTCTCATTGTGTATATGTACATTTCAGGGAGGGGACATGGCATTGCTGACAGTTCACCTGTAAATACTTTAGTGTGAATCTCCTAGCAATAAGGACATTCTTATACATTACCATATGTAAGAAAATAACAGTCAGTCTATACAATCATTGTAAATTTGGTCCTTATCTAAATTCTGCAGTTGTCCACTAAATTTCTTATATCACTTTTTTAAAAAACAACAGTCTAGTTAACATGTTTGTTGCATTTATTTTTATGTGTGTTTATCCTTTTAAACTCTATATTAGTTTCCCTTATGCTTTTCTCTTTCTCTTTTACTCTATTTTATTTTTCCTTTTTGGAGATAGGCTCTCACTCTGTTGCCCTGGTGTAGAATACAGTGTGGCATTGTCACATTTTACTGTAATCTCAAACTCCTGGGCTCAAGCAGTCCTCTATTGCCTCAGTAGATCAAGACTATAGATGTGTGCCACCAGTGGCTAATTTTTCAATTTTTTGGTAGAAACAAGGTCTTGCTATGTTGCTCAGGCTGGTCTCAAACTCCTGGCCTCCAGTGATCCTCCTACCCTGGCCTCCCAAAGTGGTAGGATTACAGATGGGAGCCACTATGCCTGACCTCTCTCACTGTTTTTCTTCTTCTCTTTCTTTCTTTCTTTCTTTTTTTTAAATGATACTGATTTTTTATTGAAAAGTTCAGACCAATTTTCTTGTAGAAATTCACATTCTCCATTTATTTCTTTCTAGTGTCTGCTCAGGGAAGTTGGAAAATATTCTTGTCACGGTAGTAGAAAGCTCATGAGATATACCAGAAAAAACAAACAAACAAGAAAACCTTCCCGGGGAATTGGATACTGACTAGAAGTAGTTATTACTTGGTAGAGGTTAAAAAGTGAGAACATTTAAGAGAGGTCTCTGTTCAGGTTAATGGAGTAGCAATTTTGAAAAGAATAGGAAGAGAAAGCGATTAAAGGGAAAGCTATGCCACTGAGCATAAAATGGGCGAGTTAGTTAATAAAGGGGGAAAGGGTTAGAGAACCTCAGTCCTAAAAACCTAGAGGGTTGAGGGCCTGTTTTGGCTGTGTGGTTGAATGAGCAAAGAAATGTCTTATGGTTTTCTCCTCTGGCTGTGGAAGACATAGTGAGCCCAGTTCAGTTTAATGAAAAAGAAAAGAACAAAAGAAGTTGTGTGCATTAAACCTATTGTAAGCCAGTTACGGAGCTCTCTATGGAAGTACTCATGTAACATATTAGTATATTGTAGAGCTTCTTGCAAATGTTTTATAATTAATGATTGTGTAAGCATTGTGGTGGAAAGATGTGCACAGTCAGGTGATCTGAGATTGAAACCCTGTTTTCACCACATACTAGCTTAGATTAGTTCAAGTGCCTTAACCTCTGGTTCTCTTTCCTCCTTTGTGATGATGAAGCAGCCGAGTGTGGGGGAAAGAGCAGACAGAGACTTTGGAGTAGGGCAGACCTGGTTCTTCTGGTTACTAGCATGTGGCTTTGGACTACTTAAATTCCTTTACTCTCATGTTTTCTTTTGTAAAAATAAGGTTGAGAATATCTACTTTACGGGATTGTTGTCAGGATCAAGGAGATAGCTCATGTAAAAAGCTGAATGCGGAGCCTGGTGTATGCTGGTTTCTTGGTGTGTGTTGGTTTTCTTCCCACAACATTGTCATGAGCATCCAGTTAATTGGTTGAATGAATGTGAAGTACATTAGAAAGGAATAAAGTCCTATACAGGAAATTTAGCTAATGCCTAGGAAATAGAATATGACTATAAAACCATGTACTTAATTTCAATTCATTTCACATTGTAGAAATCTCTGTAGTGATGGTATCTTAGAAAATACTGTGAATGTTAGAAAATAAAAATCTGAAATCTGCTTTTAAGAGACTAGAATGGATAGTTAGGCATAAAAATGTTGCATACTTAATGCTTTTTTATAAAGAAAACTGATTTCTTTACTCTCTCAGGGCTGTGCACTAGAATCAGCAGCCTATGTGAGTAAGTATATTTTTAGAGGCTGAAAGCTTTCCCTTTTGATGTAGCTTGGAGTAGTTGATTTTATTTATAAAGTTTTTAAAAAACAGATAATTTAGTGGAGCCTGTGGCTCAGTCAGTAAGACACCGGCCTCATATACCAAGGGTGATGGGTTCAAACCCAGCCCTGGCTGAACTGCAACAAAAAAACAGCTGGGCGTTGTGGCGGGTGCCAGTGATCCCAGCTACTCAGAGGCTGATGCAAGAGAATCGCCTAAGCCCAGGAGTTGGAGGTTGCTGTGAGCTGTGTGACTCCATGGCACTCTACCGAGGGCGATAAACTGAGACTCTGTCTCTACAAAAAAACAAACAACAAAAAAAAACAAATAATTTAATCATAGTTTTTGCAGTTTGACAGTGAAAAATAATATTTAACTTATAGGGTTAAAGAGTATTATTTTGTTATCTAATTAGAATTTTTATTTTCTATGCTTGGGACATGGAACCAAGCAAGTTACGAAAGTCTGTTAGCATGTACAGATTGGTAAGAGACTTCATTAAGAATCCGATTTTCTTTTCCCTTGTAGGTGAGGCAGAATTTCAACTCCATCCTCTTAGGGTACAGGCTAGGCCTAAGAATTAAATTGACATAAGACAGATTATTGGGGAAAGGTAAACAAATGTCTTTAATACAAGTTTTATTCGGCACAGGAGTCCTCATAAAGAAAAGAAGACACGGCCGAGTGCAGTGGCTCATTTCTGTAATCCTAGCACTCTGGGAAGCTGAGGCCAGTGGATTACTTCAGCTCAGGAGTTGGAGACCAGTTTGAGCAACAGCAAGACCCCATCTCTACTAAAAATAGAAAAACTAGTCTTCACACAGTGGCTCACGTTGGTAGTCTCAGCTACTTGGGAGGCCGAAGCAAGAGGATTGCTCAATCCTGAGAGTTTGAGGTTGCTGTGAGCTCTAATGCTATAGTACTCGCTCAGAGCAACAGAGTGAGACTCTGTCTCCAAAAAAAAAAAAAAAAAAAAAAAAAGGAAATGAAGATCCAAAGAATTAGTGAAAGTCAAATAGCTTACATACTGAATTAGACAAAGAACAGTAAATTGTGAAAATGTGACAAGGCAAAAGGGCTGGAGCTAGGGTACTCCTCTGGGTAGAGAAGTGGCTAAGAAGGTGTGGATTGCTATAACAGGGCTTGTGTGTACAGACTTCCTTTGGCCTTAACTTTTTTATCCTTGCTGAAAAGAATCCTGTTTTCCTTCTAGTATAGGGAGGACATCTTTCACATGGGAATTTTATCTTCTGCTTTAAGAAACATTACTAAGGTCAAGAATGATCTTCCAGGACCTGCTGTTTTTCAGATGTCTAACTGAAGTGGTATGCGAGAATGGGATGTTTTGGGTGTCATATTCTTAACTTCTTTACCCCAAAAGATTAAGATGATTTCTTTCTCCTCTAGAGAGACAAATTGCCTGTTGTAAATACAAAGAGCATGTTTCCTAGATGAATAGAAGATAGGTTAAACACTTCCATTTTTAGCTGTCATTTAATTCTCTAAGCAATATGTGTGGAGAGTAAATTAAACAAGTTTGCTGCTTATAAACTTTCTTGCTGTTCTTTTGGCCATATAAAACATGACTAGATCTAGATAAATTCAACAAAAGAGCCTATCTATAAACTGAGTTGATTTCTGATCTTTTCCTTCCCCCCCCCACCCTACAGACACACTCTTAAGATTTTTAAAGTTTGAAGGACAAGTGTGATTTGTTATGAAAAGACCAAGTGAATGTGATGATTAAAAGAAAACTTTTGTGGGGAAAGGAAGCCATATTTTGGTTTATTTCATCTTCATTACTTCAGTTTAGTTTGTTTTCTTTTCTGTTTATAAATTGGAAAAGAGCTATAAAGCTTTTTGTCCCAAGGAGTGAAATTTAGTGAGACACTTTAATGTATATCTTGTCATCCACTGTGTTTTATATACTTAGTGTGAAATATCAAGAGATGTTTATAGGCCAGGTGCAGTGGCTCACTCACTCCTGTAATCCTAGCACTCTGGGAGGCCAAGCTCATTGCTTGAGCTCGGGAGTTAAGAGACCAGTCTGAGCAAGAGTGAGACCTGCCTTTACTAAAAATAGAAAAACTAATGGACACATGTGGTCCCAGCTACTCACCAGGCTGAGGCAAGAGAGTTACAGGTTGCTGTGAGCTATGATGCGATGGCACTCTATCCAGAGCGACTGTCTCCAAAAAAAAAGAGAGAGATGTTTATATTTATAAAATATTTTATTTGTTTTGGTATATCTTGAAGTTATCATGAAAGTTACTTTTAGTGATAATCTAAAATCTACAAGTAGGATCCTAAAATTCGGATATAGATATATAGTATAACGTTAATAATATATACTATATAAGGAGTATATATCACATGTATAATATGTATATATATCTTAATATGTATATAGTTTTATTTGTAGTAATGTATAGTTGAATATTGATGCCCTGAACTAGAAAATTAAAAATCTAAAAATGAAGGCTTTAGGAACACGGTTCCGTGTTTGCTAACAGTTATTTTTCAGTATTTATAGATTACGCTTTAATTATGAATAGCACTATTCTCAAATAACTTTTGATAAAATGTCAGATATTGCTGAAGACATTAAAGAACTTTTCTCTGATTATAGAGAGGGCTAGTTAATTCTCAAAATGTTGACATTTTAATACTAAGCAAATCTTTATGAAATCATAGAGAATAGACTTATCTTCTTCCTTTCCCTTTCTTTTCCTTGCCTTTAGTTTTTTTCTGTACTGCTTTTCAGTTCTGTCTGTCTTCCTATTTCCTTTCCTTCCCTTCTGTTTCCTTCTTTTCCCTTTCCTGCCCTCCCTTGAATTACCTTCTCTTCTTCCAGAGTTCTTATTTCATGTTATTTGTATAGGAGGCACTGGATATACAGCTAATAGCCACTTCTTTAAGACTGGGTCCAAGAAGGTGCTGTATTTGTTGAATAACTGATTCCATTATGTAATACTAACTTTTAAGATTCTGAGCAATAATTTTTGCTTATTTGGATCTCAGAATCCAAATAAGCAAAAATTATTTAGGTCCATTTAAAAAATACAGAGAGTGGGGCAGCGTGTGTGGCTTAAGGATTAGGGTGCTGGCCCCATATACTGGAGGTGGTGGGTTCAAACGCGGCCCCAGTCCCCCCCCCCCAAAAAAAAAAAACTGCAGAAAAGAAATACAGAGAGTGGCTTGGCGCCTGTGGCTCAAGCAGCTAAGGCGTTAGCCACATACACCTGAGCTGGCGGGTTGGAATCCAGCCCGGGCCACCAAACAACAGTGATGGCTGCAACCAAAAAATAGCCGGACATTGTGGCGGGTGCCTGTATTCCCAGCTACTTGGGAGGTGGTGGCAGGAGAATCACTTTAGCCCAGGATTTATAGGTTCAGCTTGAGGCTCTGTCAAAAAAAAAAAAAAAAAAAAAAAAAAAAGAAAGAAAGAAAAAGAAAAGAAAAATACAGAGAGTAACATGGGCAGATTTTATTTGGGGGAGGGTACTGTATAGCAGGATTTCCCATGATTTAGGGCCAGGACCAGAGGAACACTGGCTGATCATTAGTAGATTGTAACAGTAACTCAAATAAGAAATGATAAGTGATTAGCTGCTAAAACAGTTTGGTATTATTGGAGTAAAAGGGCAGGAAATTCTCCCTTTGAGTGTGGGAGTTGTAGGAAAGGAGGGAAATAAATCGAAACCATAATGTAATCTAGGTTAGCTATAAAGTTCTAGTGGGATGACTGGTTGATACTAGTTCTGTTCAGCTGTGTAGGAATTATGGAAGAAGGAACAAATATTACAGAGAAATGATTTGGGGGGGGGAATAATTTCGAACTTGCAGAAAAGTTGCAAAAATAATTCACCTATTGTTAGCCTTTTGTCCCAAATAACTCTTGTATCTGAATGTTCTTCTGTGTGTATTTATAAATACATATGCACATATAAAGGTATTCTTTTTATTGAGCCATATGAGAGTTTCAGTGAGTATATTATAGCTCTTTAATCCTTTAGTCCTAAATACGCTAGCGTAGATTTCTAAGGATCATGTCTTATATTAACCATCTAAAAACTAAAGTAGACTTAACATTGTTACGTTACTTTAATCTACCATTTTCCAGTTTTTCAGGTGGCCAAGTAAATGTCCCTTATAGCAGTTTTCTTCCCTTCCAGTACAGCAGTTAGTTTGTAATCATTTATTGCATTCTGATGTCATGTCTTTTTAGTATCCTTTAATCTGGAATAGTTCTTCAAGCTTTATCATATTATTACATGGGTATTTTAAAGTATGTAGTCATCCTCCTCCCATTTTTGGATAGTGTTTCTTCTTTTTGGTTTATTTGATGTTTCTTTTTGATAAGAGTTCAGGTTATACATTACTGGATTGAATATTACATAAGGATTGTGCCTTTCTTAGCATTTCACATCTGGAAGTACACAATGTCCTGTACTTCGTTTGGGGTGTAAATTCTGATCATCTGTTTCATTGTCTGAATTTTCTACAATAAAGTTCTTTGTGTCCTTTGCAGCTAATAAGTTGTCTGTGGGGAGGGAGGCACTAAGACTATTAAAATCTAGTGCTTCTCATAAAATTTCATCACCCACATGTAGCACCCATTGATTATACTGTTTGAGTCAGCCTCACTGTTAGGGTCTTAAAATGATTATTTTTGCTACTCCCTCTACATTCACTAGTCTTTGTTCAGGATTCTACTGTAATAAGAGCCATTTTACTCCTCTCTATTGTTTTATTTATTATGGGTATGAATTTATGGTTTCCTAGTTTTCTCCCCATGGTTATCAGTTCATTATTGTCTTTAAATATTTTGATGCTCAGATTATCCCAGATCTCATTAGTGCCATCTTCTCCAGGCTGGCTCCTGTGGCATTTTACATGCATGTAGCCCCCATCAGTTTTTTTTTAAGCATGTCATGATTTTCATTCTTTCATTTCAATAAGGCTCAGCTTGTTCTTGGAATGCTCAACGCTGGAATCAGTCATTCCTCCCTAGGTGCTCTGGTTCTTCTTAGTGGGGGACCTGAGCCCAAGATCTGGGCACTTGGTATGTACATTACTGCTGGATATCTTTGCTTCTCGAACTCATCAGGGACCAAAGCTAGAAAATACATATCTTTATATGTGCATTTGTACAGGGGTGTGTATATATACATATATGTGTGTGTGCTTGTGCACGTATACCGATGTAATAATGGATATATTTTTTCAAAATATGAATTCACACTGATACCTACATGTAGAGGACACCAAGAGCCACACCACCTCTGAGCAAGATGATTTGCAGCTAGGGGGCGGGCCCTCGGACAATTTATCCGTAGGTGCTCCTGTGGAGAGAGAACCCAACCTATGGCGAGCTTTGGGCTTGTAGTCATTGTCTAATACTCCCCTCACCTGTCTTGTGCTGTCTCAATAAAAGGCTACTGCGGAGGTTGCTCAGGGCTATCCTGCAGTCAAGGTTAGCCCGCCTCCTACAAGCTTGCACTTCTGATCTGCATCTAGCCTGGTTCCTTTCTGCTGCAGTCCAGACCAGGGCCATAGGGGCAACGACACCTACAATTCTCACGTTTTTGATAGAACACAGGCTCCCAACAGTACAATCATTTTTACTCATTTTCTTAAATAAGTAACATCTTATTAATAGTTTTGGAATTGTTTCACCTATACCACTAAAAACCAAAAACATCCTATCCTATAATCTGTCTGACTTATTATTTTGTGATTTATCCTTCTGATGTTTCTTTTTTGTAATGTAAGCAAATACATTTGTTTTCTTATTTTTCCTTTTTTTCTAACACAAAAGAAAGCATACTGTCTGTATAAGCACTTTGGTACTTAGCTATTTTCTCTGGAAACATAACCTGGAAATAATTCCATGTCAGTTCTTTTGTGTGGGTCTCCTGTTCAGCCTGTCTTCTGTGTTTATGTATCTAGGTAGTTTCTCTTATTTTACAGCTACACAGGGCAGTGAATAACCTTGTGTCTTTTCCTGCTATTGGAGGTGCATCTTCAGATAAATGTAGGAGTGGGATTACTAGGTAAAATTGATAAAATACATCTGTAGTTTTGCTAGATGTTACTGGATGCCTTTCCATAGGAGTTGTACTGTTTTGCATTCCCAGCAGCAGTGTAGCAGAATGCAGGTTTTCCCACAGCCTCGCCAAGAGAGTCTATTGTGGAGCTTTTGAATTTTTGCCAGTCTCAAGGGCAAGTATTTCAGTGTGGCCTGAATGCACATTTTCTTATCTGAGTGCAGCTTGACATCTTTTTAGATCTATAAGAGCCATACATCAATAGGAATTGTCTGTACTTACGTTTATTTTTTGTTTTTCTCTAGGATTTTCGGTCTGTCTTTTTCTTGTTTGTTAAGCTCTATTTGAAGGATTAGCTCTTTATTTGAAACATATATTGCAAATATTTTCTCCTAATGTTCTCATTTGTCTTTTGACTTTGCTTATGGTGGTTTTGCTTTTTTTGCAGTTTTTGGCCAGGGTGGGTTTAAACCTGCCACCTCTGGCATATGGGGCCTGCTCCTTTGAGCCATAGGCACCTCCCGGTTCAAACTTCTTTGATTTCTGTTATTGCCCTGACGTTTTGAGTCACAGTGAGAAAACATAATAAGTGTGAAATGAATTTTCTATGTTTAATAGGACCAGAGGAAAAGGAATAATTCTCTCCCTGTCTATTTATACCTGTTGTACAACCTTATACCTTAAAGCATAAACTAGATGATCTGCCATTTTTAATATTTTGTTGCAGAGAATTTCAAATATCCATAACATTTGTACTCATGTATTGATCATTTACCTTTAGTAATTACCAGTTCTTTTAAAACTCCTATGCCAAATGACCTAGATTATAGGGTTTGGGTTATTGTGAATTATCCTTGCGAAGGGTGACGTTTGGAGCAGCCCAGGTGTCTTTGGCCAACTGGTCTCCGAAGCTCCTGGGCTTATTTTCAATGGTCTTGGTGTCAGATCTGACCTCTTTTAGGCTTCTGTAACTTCTCCATTTCTACAAAGAAGAAGTTTGTGGGGGAAAAAATGAGAAAGATAATAAGTCAGAGACTAATAATGTTGCCGTGAATCAGTGAAATAATCAGACTTGACTGATTGATGCTTAAAGGTATATTTCTTATTTCAGGTCAAGGTAAATATAGTTCCATGGTTCAATGTTTAATTAGACTAGAATCAGCAGACATCTTTTATCAATAGGTCTAAAAAGACAATTCACAGGTATTTTGTAGCCAGGATCTAAATACCACATGGAAAATACTCAAAAATTCTAATTTGTTTAATGGAGTTTTCTGTAGACTACATTTGTTTTAAACTGAAATTACATTGCTTTTATTTGATGGTTTCCATAGAAATTTTTTTTTTTTTTAACTAAGAAATTATTTATTTTGCAAAATCTATTTAGGCAGCATTTTAACCAACAACCTTGCTACCCTCAAACATATACATTAAGAAAAGAAAAACTAACAGACTTTAAAACTTTAAGGATATCAGATACAGTACTCAGAGTTAATATTTAAGTGACAAAAATAAAAATCTAGGCAACAACATATTTTAAT
>CAUYON010015118.1:0-35776 GCA_963573935.1 Arctocebus calabarensis
GCAGGGCTGTTGCTGGCACTTTGAACTGCCACTTTTTCTCCAGCTGAAGTGCTCAGGGGCCCTCTTCGCCAACTTCCACAGCTCAAAGTGTCTTTTCTGCACCCCAGAATCCCGTGCCCCCTGCTCAGTCAGGCTTCACCAGGGTCTCCGCCTAGTATAGCACTGACGAGTCCACCTGCTCTCAATGTTCTGGAGAGAAGGCACTCACCATTTTGGACATTCCAATATGTCTGTTTGGCAGAGTCCGATTCCTTCTGCTCTCGCAAGGTCTGCCCAGGGTCTCCATGGATCCTAGCAGCACCCCTTTCTGGTCGTCAAACTCTGAGATCCACGCTTTGGTGGAATTTTCTCTAATTAGGTCTTGTGAGTTGCGACCTGCTGTCCTCCCTGTGGGAGGGGCCAGCTGCCCCTCCCCCGAGCAGGGGGAAATGGTTTACAACAGTTTCCAAGGTGATGAACTATATTTCAAACACAACAATCCTCCTAATCTCTGTGCATCTCTAGCTGCCCATCCACTCCAATACTTCACACAGGAAAAGATCCAGAGCTCCCACCCTTTCACCTGCTGACCAGGGAGAGAGGGGAAACAAGACCATCTCCACCGCCATCTTCCAGCCTCCACCTTCTACCAATTTTCTTACATGTTCTGATTGAAAGGATGCTGGATATTATCTAACGCTTTTTCTGCATCAATTTGAGAGAATCATATGGTGTTCTTAATTTTGTTTATGTGATGAATTATATTTATAGATTTACATATATTGAACCAGCCTTGAGACCCTGGGATAAAACCCACTTGGTCATGGTATATAATTTGTTTGGTGTGTTGCTGGATTCTGTTTGCTAGGATCTCATTGAATATTTTTGCATCAATATTCATTAGTGATTTTGGTCTTTCTTTCTTTCTTTTTTTTTTTTTTTTTTTGTAGAGACAAAGTCTCACTTTATCGCCCTGGGTAGAGTGCCGTGGCGTCACACTGCTCACAGCAACCTCCAGCTCCTGGGCTTAAGCGATTCTCTTGCCTCAGCCTCCCGAGTAGCTGGGACTACAGGCGCCCGCCACAGCACCCAGCTATTTTTTTGTTTTTTGCAGTTCAGCCGAGGCCGGGCTTGAACCCGCCACCTTCGGTATATGGGGCCGGCGCCCTACTCGCTGAGCCACAGGAGCCGCCCGTGTTTAGGAGTTATTTATCGCTTGTTTCTCCTGCACAAAAGACTAGCTTCTTGCAGGCAGGGTCACAAGGCCTGAACAATATATTTGTTTAGTGAATACATGAATGAGTGAATGAACAAACAGTGTGCCAGCACTTCTGTGCCCTAGGAAGTCACATTTAAAGGTCGCAGTGGAGCTGGTCACCGTAGCTACTGGTGTGCAGGGCCAAGGAGTTCGAACTGCACCTGGGCCTGATTAACACAAAGGTCACAGTGGGACAAAGGAATCCAAAATAAGAAGGGCACTGCACCGATGCCACCATGAAAAAGCTTTCTAGCACCCGGACCAGAGATGCCCAGCATTGGTTCTATGACAACGTCACACACACTCACCCATCCAAGAGACACTCAAACGCTTGGTAGGTATAAGCGTGTGACATGTAGGTTGGGCACATGCACAATTCCTACTGGAATTGGACCCTGTCAGAAGCCTAGAGAGTATTTTATGGAAAGTGCAAGTTTACCTGACATCACAGATCCCATTCAGAGTCAAAAATTGGATAGAGATATTAGGATGTCTGTCAGGCACCCCACTTGGGAGCTAGATTCTCTCAGTGGGCAGAAACCAGCAAGACGTCTTTATAAAGTGGAAGCAGGGAGAAAATGCAAGTTGAAGACACCGCATACCCATCTTCACACCTAAATAACCATAACAAATATGAAACAAACACTCACTATGCTCCTGGCACTAAAGCTAAGTGCACTACATATCCTCACAGCAAACTTATCAGACGAGCACTATTATACCTTCACATTATAGATGAGGAAATTGAGGCTGAAAGAAATTAAATACTTTATTCATACAACAAGGGGTGTAGCCCAGATATGAGCCTATATCAATCTAACTCCAAACTCTAGATTTTTTTTTTTTTTTTTTTTTAAAGAGCCTCAAGCTGTCACTCTGGATAGAGTACCGTGGCATCACAGCTCACAGCAACCTCTAATTCCTGGGCTCAAGCGAGTCTCTTGTCTCTGCTTCCCAAGTAGCTAGAACTACAGGCACCCACCACAACACCCAGCCATTTTTTGGTTGCAGCCGTCATTGTTGTTTGGCGGGCTCAGGCTGGATTCAAACCCGCCAGCTCAGGTGTACGTGGCTGACGCCTTAGCCCGTGGAGCCACAGGCGCCGAGCCTAGATTTTTTTTTTTTTTTTACACAGAGACAGTGTTTCACTCTGTTGCCCAGACTGGCACAATCATAGCTCAAACTCCTGCAAAGCCCAGACTTCTAATGAGTGTGCTACAATTTGTCCCCCCCAAAATAAAAAATGCTCATATAACCTCTAAAGTTAAAAGTTGGGTACCCTCAACTACATGTGAGCTGTGTAAACTTAAGAAGTAATGAAAGCTTTATGATCATCACTTTCCTTACTTTTCAAATGATAAGTTGCTTATTAAAGTCAATAGGAATGCTTCTCAGGCACTTAGAATATTGTGCCTGGTACAGAATGGATTCTCAGTAAAACCAGCTCTTTCACCTTTATTATTAGACAAGTCCATAGGTCCTGCATAATCCAGCAAAGTCGTGTCTATGAGGGGCAGGGTAGGTAGTACAGTGGTGTGGAGGCAACCAGATATGGGTGCAGGTCTGATCCTCCTTGCAGGACCTCAGGAAAATAATTTTACCTTGCTGAGTCTCAGTGCCCTAATCCATAAAAGGGGAAAATATCAGCTGCCTCATAGAGTTAGGGTGAGATTGTGAAGACCTAATGAGATAATGCATGGAAAGTATTCAGCATAGCTGTGGGCACAAGGGAAGTGCTCAATAGAAAACAGCTTCCATTTGCAGTTGGTTAAACAATGCAGAAGGAATTGCCATAATCCCTGGCCACTTTAGTCTAATTCAATTTGATAAATGTTCACTAAAGACCTTCCAAAGGCAAAGCTCTGTTTCAGGCAAAAGAAGGAAAACAGTCCTGTTCTTGGATAGCTTGAACAAACAACGGTACTGAGATGAATCAGTAGGGGACAAGAGGTAGGGTATGAATGAACAGGCAGGCTGGGGTCTTACTGTACCAGGACTGAGTACTAAGTACAGGAATGGCCATTAATTCTGTACACACAAGGATGATGTTGAAGGTCTATGCAGGTGAATGACATCATCCAACCTATGCTTTGGAAGAATTCCACCCTCTATGGAGAACAGCCAGGAAAAATGGAGGCGAAGGAATCAATTAGGAGGCTACCGCAATAGTCCAGGTAAAAGTCCATGAGGGGTGACGGTGAGAACAGAAAAACAGGCATGGATGACAATGTCGTCCTAGAGGTACAACTTTAGAGGATCTAGCAATTGAGGGGCTGGCAGAAGAGGCAGAACAGAGTTTATGATGACTCAGTTCTCTTGCCTACAAGGGTAGGGAAAGTGGTGGTTTCTTACATAAAGGAAGCCAAAACTAGCACCTAGTGGCTTACTGAGTGAGTCTATTGTCAGTGTTGGGAGGGAACAGAGGACAGGATGGTGAGAAACTGTTAAAACATCCTGGTTGATGATGAATGCTGAGCACAATGCACAGAGGCCACAAGAAAGTGAAAGGTAAAGTCAAGGTACTGAAGAGCACTGAGGATGGAACTTGAAAGGATGGTGCCTACATTTCAAGGGCCTGAAACAGAAGACGGCAGTCACAAAGGAGTGAGAATGGCAGTTTCAGAGCTAGGAGGAAAACTAAGTGTTTATAACTCAGAAAGGAAGAAAGTAGAACATTTTCCAGAAGAAATGTATTAACAGTATCACAAGGTAGAAATCACTAGATTTGGAAGCTGTGTACTCAGTGGCTTCTGAGACAGTCATTTCAGTGTAGGCACTGAGTGTAGGCTACTAAAGTTTGTCAGAGGGAGGTCAAGAGATAAACGGCAAACAAAGCAGAGACAACTGGGAGAAATACACTTAGGCAAAGGAAGACTTGCCAAACTGGCGCAGAGCTCAGGAACATGTAGCGCCATTTAGTCATTGACTGTCTTCTTAAGGGATCCCAGGCAACCATGCAAATTAGCATGTGTAGGCCAGTAAAAAACACACTTGACAGATCTTTTGGAGCCTGATCTTCAGGATTGGGCTAGGATCGTCTGGATTTGATTTCCTAAAGGTATCTTTAAGACAAATGAGAAGGCGGTAGAATGGTCCTGCCAGGGCTGCAAGGCAGGCAGGCATGCACAGTCTAAATAGAGAACAAAATCAGGCAAGAAGAACAAGCTGTGCTTGACTAAGAGAAAGAAGAAATTGAATGAGCAAAAGGAAAGGGAAAAACCCAACACAACACACAGAGGAAAATGTGAAACATCTGATCCAGACGATAGTGGAACAGAAAAGCCACAAGGCAGTTGAAGGCAGTAACCACAGGCAGAAGATAGTTTAGGGTTTTGAACTTACTTGGGAAATAGAACAGATGTGCACCTTCATGTACCGGAGAAGATGCTATTATTGTTGCTAACTATTTAGAACATCCAATCACAGACGAAACTCTTTCCAATAGGGATCTGGGTGTCAAGCACAATAACAAAGAGACTTTGGCTGGATATGGAAAGGAAAATTTTTAAAGGAAGATCCTCCAATCTCCAAGTAATTTCAGCAAAAAGGAAATAAGACTAACTAGAGAGTTCAAAATATCTTCCACTGGAATAAGCCATTTCAGGGCAACTGGAGGTATCAAACGTAGACTTCAGTAGATATGTATCACAGAGTCATCGACAAGTTGAGAGTTGCAGCCATAAAAATGATTTGGATAGGCTCAGCGCCTGTAGTTCAGTGAGTAGAGCGCCAGCCACATACACCGAGGCCAGTGGGTTCGCGCCCAGCCCAAGCCAACTAAACAACAATCACAACTGCAACCAAAAAACAGCCAGGCGTTGTAGCAGATGCCTGTAGTCCCAGCTACTTGGGAGGCTGAGCCAAGAGAATCACTTAAGCCCAAGAGCTTGAGGTTGCTCAAGGCCACAGCACTCTACCGAGGACAACAAAGTGAGACTCTGTCTCAAAAAAAAAAAAACATGATTTGAATCAATTCACCAAGTGCTCACTGAGTGGCTTGTATGATTTGGTGCCAAATAAGGTCAACATATTTTCCTGCCCTCACGGAGCTTATGCTTTAGCAAATAAGAACCCTCAGGAAGAGAATATATGTATATGTGTGGGTTTACGTAGGTGTACAGGCACATGTACAAACATACACACACATGCGCCTGCACCAGATAAGAGCATCTAAACGAGGCCGGGCACAGTGGCTCATGCCTGTAATCCTTGCACTCTGGAGTCTGAGGCGGGAAGATCCCTTGAGCTCAGGAGTTTGAGAGCAGCCTGAGCAAGAGCAAGAGGCAAGACCCTGTCTCTGCTAAAAACAGGAAAATTAACTGGACATTGGTGGCTGGTGCCTGTAGTCCTGGTTACTTGGGAGGCTGAGGCAGGAGGATTGCTTGAACACCAGGAGTTTCAGGTTGCTGTGAGCTAGGCTGACACCATAGCACTCTATCCTGGGCAACAGAATGAGACTATGTCTCAAAAAAAAAAAAGTATCTAAATGAAAAAAGGAGAAGAAGATATCAGAGAAATCCAGGGACTATGCAATCTACCTATTCAATAAACTTGCAGATACTGAAAACAAAACCCAGCATTCAGACCTGTCAGGTTTCATCCTACCCTAATCTAACATCATTGCTTGTCATCCTCATGACAGGCCTCCACCTCTGACACACCAAGCATGTGAAGCACCTCACACAAATTTCCTGATTCCTCCCACTTGTGCTGTTCATACTTAGCAGCATAACACAATGGCTAAGAAACCCTGGAGCCACACTGCCTCGGTTCAAATGGGCAGAATGATAAGAACAGTTCACACTTACAAGGCACCAACTCTGTACCAGGCTTGGAACCACTCAGAGCTGTAATACCTTAGGCAAGTTGCTTCATTTCTCTGTGCTTCAGTTTTCTCACACGTAAAATGAGAATAGTGACTATACCTTCCTCTTGGGCTGATATGCAATTTAATGTATTAACTGTCGTGTGAGTTATATTTAACTCACACTACTTTTTAGTCTGGGGCCTTGTGAAGCATATATAGTCTCTTGATCTAATAAAACACTATCACCCCAAAGAAAAAAATCATTTTTCTAGTATGGCAGTCAATGTGTTAAATGAGTTAATTTGTGCATAGTGCTTGGAGCAAAGCCTGGTGCAATGTTGGTGCTCTGTAAAGATGACCTGTTGTTAACACTCTGCCCACCTGAAATTCTCTCCACCTTCCTCTCTGGTGATCCAAATTCATTGTCTTTTAAAAAGCTGACCCAAATAATTTACTTTCCATTAGTATGCTCATAAGCCCAGTCCCATGCACATATTTACTGAAGGCCTACATCGTATGCTTCAGGAAAACCAAGATGAACAAGACCTGGCTGTGCCCTTGAGATTATGGTCTACTTGGGAGGATAAAGCAACATTCCAAGGAAGATCATCAATGTACTTTAGCATGGGCGCTACCCATTAGGTGCCCCCTGTTGGATTTTGCCTTACTCCCCTGACTCTCCTAAAGGAGTGAGATGTCCAATTTGTACCATGATATTCTGCAACAAAGGTGCTTGCTTTGTGTTCTCTTGTTGTTTCAATATACCTGCTTTGACTTGCTCAAATTAGAATGGGAAAGGTACCACTCTGAAACCGGACCCTCTATTTCTGTCCCCAAAGCTACTCCTCCCCAACAACCACCTTTTACCAACAAGTATTTGGCAACTGCATATTAACCTTTATTGTTGATCAGGATATTTAAGCATCTCTACTAGAAAATTCCCAAGGCCTGGGAAGCTAGGTTTCAAGTCCAGCATGATTTTGGACTATCTAATTATTGCTGATTCTTTCCCACATCTTCTTGGCTTATATGGAAGGACACTACACATACATGGGTCACTACAAAAGTTTTATAACAGACTGAGTAATAGTCCATTATTTCACTTCCTTTCAAGGGTGTTGAAAGCATCCTTTCTGATTTACACATGCAAGTTTTAACTTGCTCTGCTTATAGGTGTTGCTGGGAGGGCTTCATTTGTTTCTATCTGTGCATATTTTACGTTTCTTGATTTTTGTATATCTCAAAACTTTCATAATGACCACATATACAGACTATAGTATCAGGAATAATAAAAACACTAACAAAGGTGTTTTGAGGTTTTTCCATGTGCCAAGTACTAGGCATTGTTCTATTTAAGCCTCCCAGTAGTCCTATGAGAAAGATATTACTGTTACCCCACTTTGCAGTTGAGGGAAACTAATATGCACAAAGACCCAACAAGCAAGAGGCACTGAAAAAAAGTCTCTGAAAACTTGTGGAGGCAGTGGCAGCAGCCACTCTTCATTCCTCCACAGTGTTTGAATGGCTGGCTCCACTCTTGCATTTTCAGATCAACCCAAAAGGAACAAAAGAAAAAGCCCCCTTCCTAAAACCAACTACCCAGACACCATCATCCCACAAAGTCCAATCTCATCAAGATCCCATTGCCTGCCCCTCTAAGATTTCCATCTTCTCTAAAAGTATACAACCAGCAGGTGCAAAATTAATACAAAACATAAAACCAACTGGTTTTTACCTTCTCGAATTTATACTAAAGGTTTGCAAAAAGGCACTGTTTCAATGAAAGCTTAAATGAGGCAGTACATTGATCTAAGAGAAAGAAGGAAGGACCTAAAGAAATGTACCCCATGCTGACATGGGACAGAAAAGAGCTGGGATCTGTTTTATTTTTAAATGTTTAATACACTAATTTCTGTTACTACCCTACTATTCTAAAGTTCAAGCAAACAGAGGCATTCAGAGCTTGGCAATTTGGTTTGTATTATCATTGGTTAAAAAGGAAAAGAGGCACCAGAGAGATACCCAATCTTCAAAACTAGCTTCACCATCTAACTCCAAAAACAACAAACCTAGTTCTTTAGAATCTCTCCTGCTTCCATCAACTCAAATTGCAAGGAACCCCCACTATGCCTCAGCCACTGAAATGCTGTGATCAAGATTCTTGCTAAATCTAAAACAGTACAGCATTCAATAGTCTGGGGTCCCAAAATAAGGATCCTAAAAAGTGAGAAGTGACCACAAAATTTAAATTGTTCTCACTGCCAAAGTCTTCATGAAAATTCCTCACTCTTTCAGCTCCATTTCTAAACATTTCATTCAATTCAGTGGTAACAAATCTGAGGTCAATTTATCTAGCACAGTATAGCAGCATCTGCAATTTCCTCAGTGGTGTGAAGAATGAGTAACAGCACAGGTAATCAATGTGTGTAAATAAAAACCGGTAATGCTGAAAATAGGGAAGAAAGAACAAGAAATTCAGGAAGAAGCACAGGGTCACTGGTGGCAAAGGTAGTACCCCCAGAGAAAGTCTCCCCTTTCCAATGAATTTTATCACTATATGTTAATAGGACTGCAGGAGCTAAGTAATTCCATCATTGCATCTCTTTTACTGGATTTCTAATTTATTATAATCCAACATGTCCAGGGTCACCTACATCCAACAGGTGGAATGAATTTCTAAAAATGATGCTGTAGCTTTCACCCATAGGGCTGCCCACAGCAGAGTAACAAAGTCTAATGGCAACATCATATTACAAGATGCAAGGTGAAAGAAAAATCTTTCTGATTCCAACCCCAAATTACCATGGAAAACACACTGAACTTTCCCAAGAAAGGAATACTCTATGTCATCGTCCAGATAAGAAATACATGGTTTTATTTCATCAATCTTATTTTTACGAGAACCTTATTAAACCCCCTTCTGCTGGGGCATGAACAGAAGCTCATTTTATGCTCTCGAGATATAGTTTAAACTACCAAAGGTGAAATAGCAAATCTGCAAATACAGTAAGCAATATAAACAACATTCCAGGGAAATGGATCATGAGTAAATTAAATCAACAAATATTTATTGTGTGCTGGGCCTTAATTCTGAGATGCCCCTGCCTGAGCGCTCCCTTAACTGAGCTTTCTATGAGAAGCAGAAAAATGCAATTAGAATCTTCCTGAAGAATAAGCAATTAATCACACACTGCTTCAGATTAATTGCCATGCCTAAGATCTTCCACATCATTCTCCCTTTACTCCAGAAATCTATCTCCCTTGAGTCCTCCCTGGTCTTTCAGATCACTGATTAACACCCTAAGCGAGATTTCATTCTGACCCAACCAGCCAACTACTAACCAGAACTAGAACGCTCTACACATCTCCTTCCAGTCCAATTTGTGACCTTCAGTTTGCTGCATGTGTCAAGGTTACACTGCCCACTAACCATGCATCCCTTAACATTAGGCCTCTACTTCTTCCCTGCTCTTTGATGGCAACACAAAACCTCCCAGCCCTGCTGGGCCATTTCGAATCCATCTGACAACACATTCAACAGCTAGTTAGCTTTATGCCTCTCGTACGAACATCCAGATTGCTTTGGGGCTGGGAAGCAAATCAGCCAGAAAGACACATCCAACATTACCAAAATCCAACCTGAATTTTAAACCCAGTCCCCAGAGAGGGAATAAAACAGACCACCTCAACATCTTTCAAAATAAAAATCTCTCTCAAATTCAATGGCAGCCCTCAACCCTATATCCCATCAAATGCCTTATTGCTCACAACAGTCTGATATGTTTTCATGAACGTTACTGTCAAAACAGCGCCCATGGGGAGACACTATCTAAGAATCAACATTCCATCCCTTCAAATCAATATTTAAACTACAAGTACAATAACTAAGGAATAAATGCCTCCATCTCCTAAGTGGGCAGCAGCTAATTACTCCAAGAGCCTCCAAGTGCAGAAGCCAGGGCGTCTGGGGAACAACACCACGGGTCCAAGACCTTCCTGGGGAACTCTCTCCTCTGAAAACAGAATGTCATCACATCATAAGACACAAGATACTGAGCTCTCGCATCCACAGAGGCTACTGCAATTAACAGAAATTTTAGGAGGCTCCTGGAAGCCAGGGCTGTCTAATCCCAAGTGCGTGGCTAATGCATTTTTCAATAGCTTTTATAAGAATGGAGAAAGACCTACCAGGTCAAGAGGTTTACAATGATATTTATATTTTCATTTTCTAGTCTCCTGGTTTGGTCTGTTGGGGTTTTTCCCCCCTCTGAAGCCCAGTTTCTGTGAATCAATAACTCGGCTACATCGTACTCCCTCATGGTGGCTCATGGTATACAGGCTTTCTCTGGCCACCAGCACTACCAGCTCACAGAGGCTCACCTGCCAGATCCCTGATCTTGCAGCATACTTGGAGAGCAGCCGAGCACCATCTCTCCGTTAGAGCTCTGGTTCAGCCACTTGCAGCTCAGTTAAACCCATTAGGAAACCTTTAGCTTATAAGACACAGGTTTTAGGATTCTCTCAATCCAGCCAATATAGCAACCCCCCATCTGCCCACTTGAGGGAAAGATACATAGATGGATAAATAGATGGATGGCTCATCATAACTACTGGACATTTCTCCTTCGACCAAGGATCTGCACTGCTAAAAATCTCCGACTATCTCCTCCCCTCTAAAGAGGACCAAAAACTAAAAAACTAACCCAAAGTACCCAATTGACAATTATGATGCCACAGACAGGAGAAGGTACCTTACAGACTGAAAGGTGAGAATATTAACAGTCTACCCTCCACCCCAGAAAGCCCAAACAGGTAAAAGACTGCTTTGCAAATGCAGGCTGAATAGCAGCTCCCCTCCACCACACTCCCCCATTCCACCCCTCCACCTCCACCACCAGCACCTTTGGCTCTGTATGCCTTGCATCAGTGCAGGTCCCCAGAAAGTCAGATTGTCACTTACTCAGATCTACCAGGAATCCCCAGTGCCTTGCTGTACGAAAACCCCACAAACGGCAGTTCTTCGCCTGAGAAACCCGAGGGGTTCAGCTGGCACGGAGAGGATGAAACCCACGAATTCTTCTCTGGTTCATCAAAATTGGAGGTGTCATCGTCAGACTTGAGGGTGGGAACGAAGGGGGGAGGCGCTGGTTAAAGAAAAACAAGAAAGGGAGGGAGAAAAAAATTTTCAGCCCGGATTCAACACTGTTGCGGAGATCAGATCGTCTTACTCCTTAGGCTCTGGCGATGGCACTGCAGCGCCTGCTTTCAATCCAGCCTGCTAGCAGAGGCAGACCCAGCCTCGGCTCCTACAGCAACAAGAGATTAACCCCTTCCCTGCCAACATGGCCACCAACCCGCAGACAGGCTGCCTTCCCGCCTGGGGTAAACTGAAGGATAAGCTCAAACAGGTCACTTGATCCAACGAAAGCACTTGGGGAAAACTCATTTGAGCAAGCCACTCGTTCTGGATATTTCCAGAAGGCTTCTACAGAGCATCTGCCTGGCTGGTGCCAGTATGCTAGATGACTTAAACCTATGTATTCCCTCTTCCGGGCAGGTCTAAATTATTAATATTTAGCTCTAATCGTTAAAATAAGATGGAACTTCTATGTTTTGTGGATTAACCGGAATGAGAGGAAGGAACAGGAAGAAAGAGGGTTTGTGAGTCTCTGGAACTCATGTTAGGATACTACTGCGGTCTAGTTCATTCATATCCGATGAGTCTACTCCAAGATCTTATCAACCACTTTTTTTTAGTTCATTATCCATCCTTCCCACCGCAATCATGCCCCCCCCACTGCAGTTTAATCAGCATAATGAAACACAAGCCAAATAAAGTTCCTCCCAATGATTTGTGGTAGGAATGCACGGCTAGACGAATGCAGCACAGTTCCTACCTCTTTAGGGCATGACTCCTGGCCAGGGGTGTATTACATCCTCTTCACTTGCTGCTGACGTACTAAGCTCTCTTGGTCAGGGTGGTGGATACCCACCCATCAGTCACCAGGAAACTGCCCATCGTTGTGGGCTCCTGAGGGTGTCTCCGGCCAGAAGTGTTACCATGGCTGTGGGCTGAGGTTTCCGTGTCACCGTGGCACCAGCCAGGGCCAGCGAGCCAAGCGTCACATGCCCCGCAGTGCAGGCTGCATGCTCCCGGCTCCTGCGTGCTCTGGCTGTAACCCCACCTGGCCACCAATGGTGATCCCAGTGACAGAGCAGTGTGAGTCACTGCCCACCAGGGCTCGCTAGAGCTCCCCCTAGGACAGCTGTCACAGCCCTTCACAGCCCAGACCTCTTTAACTCCTCATTTTCTGAACAAAGCTATATGCCAGAAACTGAGCAGCAGTCTGTTTTCTGCTGAGAAACTCCAATAAAATCTGGATATTTCCAAAGTTTCCCAGTGAGGATAATATTTGGAGCTACAGCAATGGCAAGTAACAAGGGAACAGGTGAAGGGAGGACGAAGGGAGAAGAGATGAAGCCAGAGGTCTGGCTACTCCTGAGAACAGAGCTTCAAGTGCACTGAGAAGAGATGGGAGAGTGAGGACGATAGAAAATGTAAAAAAAATACACTACGAGAAAATTAACACCTCAACCTCTCAAGAGAATTTAATCTTCCCTGTTCATGTCAGAATTCACTTGATTAATACTTTAAAAATTAGCTGATAGAAAGAAAAATTAGATTGAATGCTTCAGCCCACATCCCATGCATACTTCCATCAACACAGGCTCAAATCCGATCTGATTTCCATTACCCAGCAAAAAATAATAATTTTAATGGAAGTTATATTTCATTAGGATCAAAAAGAGAAATTTTTCATCCCCAAATAAGGAAACTCAGATAAAGATAGGAAATGTATGGAAAGATTTGCAGATGATATTAACATGGAGGCAAAGTAGTGAAGGGTACATGTTGTGGAATCTGACTTGAGTTCAAATCCCAGCTCTACCATTTGTCAGCTCTGTGACCTTTGCTTAACCTCTCTGAACCTTAGTTTAGTTTCATATAGGAATAACCATCTCAAAGGCCTACTGAGAGATTAAATAATCTATATAAAGTGTTTAGCACAATTTATTTTTTTTTTGCAGTTTTTGGTCGGGACTGGGTTTGAACCAGCCACCTCCGCCATATGGGGCCGGCACCCTACTCCTTTGAGCTACGGGTGCCACTC
Organism: Arctocebus calabarensis; assembly: GCA_963573935.1. NCBI lineage: Eukaryota > Metazoa > Chordata > Mammalia > Primates > Lorisidae > Arctocebus > Arctocebus calabarensis. Next base: position 13,217 of record CAUYON010015118.1, read on the forward strand.
ACACAACTCTTTTTTTTTAACTTTATTCAAATTAATATGAGGGTACACTATTTAGGTTACATTGTTCTCACTTCCAGGGCAAAGTTCCATTTGTAGAAGAGCCCTTCACCCAGGGGGCGTGTTATATACCCTCACAATGTGCATTTAGGTGTGACCCCACTTCATGCCCTCTCTTCCTCTACTCATATTCTCTCCCATACCCATACCATTCTCCCCCCACTCCATACTGGACTATAATAATGTTTTATTGTTCTTAGGAACACATAATTGTTTATATATTGATTTCACATTAGTATGGAGTACACTGGATAATCATCTTTCTATTCTTGCAATATTTCACTAAGAAGAATATATTTCAACTCCATCCAGGTAAATGTAAGAGATGTAAAGTCTCCTTATTTTGTAATGGCTGCATAATATTCCATGGTATACATATACCAGTTTGTCGATTCATTCTCAGGCTGATGACTTGGCAATTATGAGTTTTTAAGCACAATTCTTAGCATACAGTAAACACTCCACAAAGATCAGCTAGTATTATTGGTATTGGTCACATGTTATGACAGATTTTGCAGTTCCTGAAGGTTGGTGAGCTACAACAGAATTTGCATTGCAAGACACAAACATTTCCAGGCAGATGTCTGTGTTCATCAAATCATAACATTTAATCCTAGAACTTTTAATTCCCTTCCACTATATACTAATTTATCTTTAGGAGACCAAACTAGAATTCTATTTCTGAAAGAGGAGTATGATTAATCGAGGGGTAAAAGCCACCCTCAGTGAAATAATTATGATTTTGAAATCCCGTACAATAAAATAAGATTTGTCTATGAAACTCTGTCATGCTCAAGGCTAGTTTAATGTAGTCAGGAAAGGGGGCAGACAATCTTCAAGTTAAAAGAAAGTAGAAGACAACATGAAATATATTAGCTGGTAACAGGTGAGATATTCACAGCACAGACTGAAAGTGAGGAACATAACTCTCTAGACCAGTAGTCTAGCCCAATAGTCAGTTAATTACAGCAGGAAAGTTTAAAAGAAGGCCTTCCTTAGGGCTGTATTTAGGAAGGTGGGAAAAGCCACAGCCTTACCAAACCTAAGAGAGGTAGGGGAACTGACTGGAAAGATTCTGCCCTCCAGAAAATAATACAGATAATTCACCATTGTCCAGGGCCCTTTAGTGGGATAGAAATAACATATCTAGTAAGAAACTGTACTATCAGGAGAAGGAACTCCATTTAGAGTGTCCTGCTACAATTTAAGAAATTAATATGAATACTGATCCAGGACCACTGAGCTCCTGGAAGTAGAGAACAATTGCAGGCATACTTTCACAGCCCAAGAATACTAACTACCATGAAGGAACATCAGCAGATATGAGAAATAGGAGAATTAGCCCTCCAAAAACTGTAGCAAAAAGAATGATCTAAAATGGACCATAAAATAAATTCTAATTCATTATTAAGGTAAATGAGAATAAATTCAATCCGAGAACAAGACATTTTAACAAAGAATCAAGCACATTTGAAAAGAACCAAACAGAACTTCTAGAAATTAAAAAGTATTTTTATTGAATTTACAGTTTAAAAACTCACTGGATGTGTTCAATAGCAGATTCAAAAAAGCTGCAGAGAAACTTAGTGAACTAATAGTTAGACCTGAGAAAATCACATGGAACTTTGATACTCAAAAGTTATCAGCATCACCAAGGAGCTGGCTAGAAATGCAGAATCTCAGGCCTTGCTTCATTCCCACTGAATCAGAATCTGCATTCTAGCAAGATCCTCATAAGATTCATGGGTACACCACATACAGTTCAGCAAGTGTTTCTATAAATGAAACACATACAACAGATGGAAAACATGACAGGTCAGGACATAAAGACAGAATGACAAGGTCAAATACACATCTAATCTGGGCAGCAGAAAGAAAGTAGAAAACTAAAATCTGGATGCCACATTTTAAAAGGATTGTATAAAACCTGGTCAAGTGCAAAAACAACCACATATGTGACCATATCTAACTTAAGAGTCGAGTAATTCTATTTTTTGTGCCTTATATAAAATGTCTCTTTTCTGATCCTCATAAAATGTAATGTTATTTTTGCTTTAAAAAAGTCACTGAAATCTTATTAGTCTTGAGTCTACACTGATGGAGGTATGCATGGCACCCAGCACACAGCATGGTGCTAAGCACACAGTAGGTGCACAGTAAATATTATCAAAACACTCCGGTTGTAGGCGCTTCGGCAGTCACAGGTCTCGGTGCAGACATGGCCAAGTCATGGCATATTAATGGTGAATCACACCACACGCAACCAGTCCCGAAAGTGGCACAGAAATGGCATCAAGAAACCCCGATCACAAAGATATGAATCTCTTAAGGGGGTAGATACTTGCGCTTTGCCAAGAAGCACAACAAGGGCCTGAAGAAGATGCAAGCCAACAATGCCAAGGCTGTGAGTGCACGTGCTGAAGCTATCAAGGCCCTTGTAAAGTCCAAGGAGGTTAAGACCAAGATTCCAAAAGGTGCCAGCCGTAAACTCAGTCAACTTGCCTACATCGCCCACCCCTAGCTTGGAAAGCATGCTCGTGCACACAATGCCAAAGGTCTTAGGCTCTCCCGGCCAAAAGCCAAGGCCAAGGCCAAGGATCAAACGAAGGCCCAATCTGCTGCTTTATCTGCAGCTCCAGCTTCAGTTCCAGCTCAGGCTCCCAAAGATGCCCAGGCCTCCACAAAGGCTCCAGAGTAGAGGCAGCTGTCTGCCATGAGAACAAAAGGACAGGTGTGACCGCTAGGCTGCTGTCCATATGGGGCTAGAGTCCTCCTGTGCTATTTGTACAAATAAACCTGAGGCAGGAGTAAAAAAAAAAAAATATATATATATATAGAATCAAAACAAATATATCATTAATTGTCTAGAAAATGAGTCTTTCAAAGAGAGCACCTAATATAATACAGGCCACAAAGAAGGTATTTAATGTTTGAATTAAATGAAGAGGCTTTAAGAGTCAAGATTGTTCTGTCTGAAAAATATGTTAATGAATGCCTATATTCATACTTTCTGATAGAGTATCATGACATCATCTGCTCCCCCCACCTACAAATACATACCACATTCACTAATGACAAATACGAAATCATATATTAAGATCTATTATAGTTCATTGGTAAAAGTCACTAAGAAAAATAGACAAACCTTTCCCTATAAATTTGTTTAAATAAATCAGCCTATTTGAGGTAACATCAGGGCACATTTGCCTTACTAGCAGAGGCTATAGAAGTAACTTCATGATGGTTTTTTTTTTCCAGTTATAAGATAGATGGTAGAACAAAGCTTTCAGAAACAAAGAGCTATTTTAAGAGCTGTAGTTAATTTCTCTTCTATAAATTCTCTCTCTCCTTTTCAATCCTAACATTCATTTAAAGCTTTGGGGGGGAAATTTATCATCTTCAAAATATTCAAGAAAACAAAAAACAAAGAAGAACCAAATGGATTTGTCCTCTTGGTCTCATTTATTTCTAACCTGCTCCATGGGCCTATATAAACCACACTCCCACCTTTGATTTTTCAGCAAAGCCTTATGTCTAAAACAGCACCTGGCTATCCTCATTCAATGCTTAATACCTATTTTGTTAAAGGAATAAATGAATAACAAGAATCTTAGCTATGGGATGGCCTAACAAGCTTATCCATACAACACGCCACCTTATGAAACCCAAGTACCTAATTTAGTCATGAAGAAGTGGCATATTAAAAACCTAAGCCTAGTAAAACTCCTAAGACTTTTTAATCACCACTAAGGGTTAGAGAAGTGGGAGATGAATAACAGCCAGCACTATGTCACAGAGGACAAAGGCACATAAATAAATATTGTGTGATGGTATAATGAATTAGGACTGTGCTTGGAACACAATGGGCATTCACTAATATTAAATCAAAACCACTTGCAACTTCATTCTACCATGACGTCTGTCCCTCACTCCTTCAAGAAAATGTAATTGACTAATTAGATGCTATGTTCAAATTTAAAGGAAGATTACCTAAAAGATCAGCTATCTTCCAGTTGCTCAAACTCTAGGCACTAATGTGACTGTACTTACCAGTGTTATGAAGACAGAACTATAAAATAAGTGAAGAAGAGGGTATTTATGGCATTTAGAGGTCAGGATGTGGGCGGGAAAAGCAGAGAATACAAATTTTGCCCATGGGGATGCAGAGAGTTTTTGTGCATTCCTGCAGGAAAGTGTCATGAAACAGACTGAATCTCAAGAGCTGGTTAAAAGGTATCTTCATGGGCTGGAGTGGGGAAGAGCACTACTTCAGAAAAGCCCAGAAGCGGGGCCAGAGGCCCAAGCAGCTGTGGGAAATGATTTAGAGGAGGGAGAAAAAGTGAAGTCTCGGCTGGAGCTTGAGGGGGGAACCCAGCACTGGATTGACAGATGTAAAACCAGTGAGTTTTTGAATACCAGGTAGGTATCAGTGTGCTGAGAAACTAATACTATCATTTCAGTAGCAACAGCTAGAAGAGTTCAGTGCTAGAAACCTTTAAAGGACAAGTCTACAGTAGTTAGCATGACAAATTCTACACTAAAGAAATGATAACAGAAACACACACACACAAACACACACACGGGCTGTCAGGGAAGTATCCGGCCATTGTTAATATCATCTTCACAGTATGTGGCTGGATACTTTCCAGACAGGGCTGTGTACTGGGTTTTGTCCACAGTTTCTGACTCCTAAATTGCATATCCCTTATTACAGTCTTTTATTATATTGCTGGGGGTGCTTTTGGTCATCGTCCTTGGAGAATTGAATCTTCTGATTTTCCTGCCTCATCTTTCCTCTCCCCAAGGCAGGACTCTTCCCCCTGCCATTGCATATAGGAGCTGGCCATGCAGAAATTCTCTAATCTACCTTGTCTGATTGTAGCTCATAAGAGAAGGTGTTGTGCCCCATACCACAAAGGAAAGAATGCTGCACAGAGGGACCAAGAAGAACCTAACCTTGCTGGGTTACCCCACTCAAGTCTATTAATATTAGGCCATACTCTTTTTGTCCAGTCACATTTCTACATGGTTATCAATCACACCTACACAATGAAGTCTCCATAAATAGCCTGAGAGAACAGGGTTCAAGGAGCTTGCTGAACACATGAAGTTTCCAGGGGGGGTCATGTGCCCCTTCCCCCATACCTTGAGCCCTATGCATCTCTTCATCTGTACCCTTTGCAACATCTTTACCCTTTATGATAAACCCATAAACCCAAGTGTTTCCCTGAGTTCTGTTAGCCATTCTAGCAAATTAATCAAATCCAAAGAGGAGTTCACAGGAACTTGAAGCTAGTCAGTTAGAAGTACCAGAAGCCTGGACTTGCAGCTGGTGCCTGAAGGTGGGGTGAGGTGGTATGGGGGAGTCTTGTTGGACTGAGCCCTCATCCTGTAGGATGAGACTCTATCTCCAGGTAGACAGCATCAGCATTAAACTGGAGAATACCCAACAGGTACCCACTGTAAAACTGACTGCTTGCTTGGTGGTAGGGAGAAACCCCTCTGCATAAGGTCATAGAAGTCTTCTGCTGTGGTGTAAGAGTAGAGAAAAAACAGTTTGAGTTTTTCACACATTCAGGCTTAGAAAGAAGTGGCAAAATTTGACAACTGACCCAAGAGCAGAGATTTTGATGAGAACTCTTATGGAAACAACCCTGAGAGAAAAGGTTATACAAATGAAGACAAAGATATCTAATATCAGAGGTCTCATAGGAATAAACCAAAGGAATAAGATAGGAGATCAGCAAATAGAGCTGACAACTAAATATGCATGAGTAATTGAGCCAACGAAAACAGATTATATTGCCTCCAAAGTCTCAGACAATCCCCCTACTTTCTCCCCTCCCAGTAGGAAGAGGAAAAGCATGACTTCTTCACACAACACAGTGTATGAAAAGTTAAAAAAAAAAAAAAAAGACAAAGCAGATCCAATTTGCAATAGATTTAAGTAAATAAAAAATTATCCCATCTCTTAGTCTCCCCAAAGAGTCACAAAAAAACTTTAGGGTAACATTGATTTGAGCTGGTGATCAATTTTTACAATGCTGTCTTCAAAGTAAATGACCAAGGAAGTCAGCATTGCTAAAGTATGCTTCAATCAATCAATCTAAACGATGGCTACCAAAGTCTACATATCCAAGCAAATACTCTTTCCAATGGCTGATTTCAATGGATCTCAATGGAGTTGCAAACTCCATCTGATCCCCGACATTACCTACATGTTCCTACGAGGAGGAAGATATTAAGTAGGCTTAATATCAAGTTTTTGATAACTTATGTTTTCCCACAGATTTATACTTTTAGAGATTCTTTCATTTGATTGCACTTTAAAAAGACTTCGTAACATTTTAGCTTTACTTTGTTCTTTCTCTCTGTCTAGGAATTCAACAATCTGTGAAACACCTAATAGTCTCAAAATACTCAAAAGAACTTTTCAAACTGCAAATAGTCATGCCTACATTTTCTCTGCCAAGTTTGGTTTGGTTTGGACATATGCAATTTTTCACCTAGGTGGAAAATGTATCCCAGGGGAGACTCCTAGGATCTGCTTGCTCTAGGCCTGAACAACCTTCCCCACCAATTACCCATACCCAGACTAGACAGAGTAGATTCATTCTTTGCTGCCCTCCTGGTCTCTTTAGTGTCCTTTTAGCTAATATTTGCAAATTTTATTCTGAAAAGAAAATTTTGAGGGTGGTGGAAAGGAAGAGCAGAGAGAGGGAAGGAGGGAGGGAGTGGGGATCTAGGTATGTGACATACCTTTTGGAGGCAAGACACAATTATAAGAGGAACTTTACCTAATAAATGCAATCAGTGTAACATGGTTTCTTGTACCCTCAATGAAACCCCAGCAATTGAAAAAAAAAAAAAAAAAAGAAAGAAAGAAAATTTTAAGATGGACTGGACTCTCCCTCTGTTGCCCTGGCTAGTATGCAGTACAACTAGTATCACAGCTCACATCTACGTCAAATTCTGGGGCTCAAGTGATCCTCCTGCCTCAGCCTCTTGAGTAGCTGGGACTATAAGCATGTGCCACTACACTAGGCTAATTTTTCCTAGTTTTGGTAGAGCTGGGGTCTCACACTCCTATCCTCAGACAATCCTCCCATCTCAGCCTCCCAGAGTGCTAGGATTCCATGCGTAAGCCACCATGCCTGGCTTTATTCTTAAATTTTTATTATGAAAATTTTCGCATGTACCAAAGTAGTCAGGGAATAAAATGAACACCTGCACACCCAACACTCAGCCTCAATAGCTAGCAACACCCACTCTTATTTCATCTCACCTCATCCCTATTATTTTCCTGCTTGTTGATTATTAAAAGCAAACCCAAGAGATCATATTAGTTCACCTGTAGTTATTGCAAGAGGTACCTGCAACACAGGGTTTCTCTTGTGTGGCACTATGGACATTTAGGATGGGGGAATTCTTTGTGGGAGGGTTCTATCATGTGTTATAATGGGCATTTAAGAGAATCCATGGCGGCGCTCGTAGCTCAGTGGGTAGGGCGCCAGCCACATAAACTGAGGCTGGTGGGTTCGAATCCAACCCAGGCCAGCTAAAGCAACAATGACAACTGCAACAGAAAAATAGCCAGGCATGTGGCAGGTGCCTGTAGTTCCAGCTACTTGGGAGGCTAAGGCAAGAGAATCGCTTAAGCTCAAGAGTTAGTGGTTAGTGTGAGCTGTGACATCACAGCACTATACCCAGGGAGACAGCTTGAGACTCTATCTCCAAAAAAAAAAAAAAAAAGAAGAAGAGCACCTCTGGCCTCTGCCCACTAGATGCTAATAAGGACCAAATCATAACAATCAAAAAATGTCTCCAGAAATTGCCAAATGTCCCCCTTGGGAGGCAAAATCACTCCCATTTGAGAACCAATGCACTAACACATAAGGACTTTCTTAAAAAGCATAACCATGATACCCTCACCATCCCCAATACAATTCATAGTAACTCCTTAACATTATCTAATAACAATGCCCACATTTGACTTTCTCCAGCTGTCCCCAAAATGTCTCTTTACAATTGGTTTCTTTGAATTAGGACCCAATCAAGCGCCACACAATGATTTGGTTGGTATGACTCTTTTAATTTATAACACTGCTCCTCTTTCTGTATTTTTTTAAATACTATTTATTGGTTTAAGAAACTGGATCATGCATCTTCCTAGAGTTTCCCACATTGTAGACTTGGTTGACTGTATCCTTGTGGTATCACTTAACACATTTCTCTGTCCCCTGAGTTTCCTATAAATTGGCAGTGCCTGTGGCTCAACAGGCTAAGGTGCCAGTCATGTACACCTGAGCTGGCGGGTTTGAATCCAGCCCAGGCCTGCCAAACAATGACAGCTGCAACCAAAAAATGGCTGGGCATTGTGGCAGGCGCCTGTAGTCCCAGCGACTTGGGAGGAGGAGGCAAGAGACTCGCTTGAGCCCAGGAATTGGGAGGGTGACAGCTTGAGGTTCTGTCTCAAAAATAAAATAAAATAAAAATAAATAAATAAATTGGCAGTTAAATCCAGGGCCTTCCAGACATTCATGTATAATTCTTTTGGCCAGAGTAATGCCCAGCATGTGCTGTCTCCTTACTATTACATGATGTTATAGGCACAGAATGTCTCCCTGTTACCTTTCTTGTGATGTTAAGAATGAGCCATGGGCTCTGATGATATCAGCCTGATTCATTCTACCATCACGTTCCCTCCAATCTTTCACCTAATAGTTTCAGCAGTTATTGAAAATCACTGCCTAGAACCATCATTTCAATAAGAGCTGCAAAATAGTGGTTTTTTAATTTTATCATTCCTTCTATATATATTAGTACATCAACAATTTGGCTACCCTAGCATATGTTCAAACAGGAAGATAGGACAAATGCTTGGTTCTTTCCCTACTTTTGGCAACATTCAGAATAATGAGTTGGGGCCTTGACAACTTCTAGAAATGACCAATGAGGTTTCTTTTTCAGTACTGTTATGAACTTAGGAATTTCTATGTATTTGATGTGTTCCAAGCCACTGCAGACTTTTTCATGCTCAAATTGTACCATCTTAGGTCTGTGGAAGCACCTCTATTAGATATTTTTGCCAGAAACAGTCTAATAAGAACCTAGTTTAGCCTTTGGAGCCATCTACCAGTTTCCAGGGACTAGAAGAACAAGTACAAAACCACCATTACCTTCACCCCTTACTAGGAGGTAAAGAGATAAACCCAGAAGATAGAAGCTATACTAAAGGACAATGACCTATCTTCTTTATCAAGTCAATGGCATGAATATATCTATGATGTTCCAATTTTTTTTTTTTTTTTGAGACAGTCTCACTTTGTTGCCCTTAGTAGAGTGCCCTGGCATCACAGCTCACAGCAACCTGAAACTCTTGGGCCCAAGCGATTCTCTTGCCCTAGCCTCCCAAGCAGCTGGGACTACAAGCACCTGCCACAACACCCGGCTATTTTTAGAAACAAGGTCTCACTCTGGCTCAGGCTGGTCTCAAACCTGTGAGGTCAGGCGATTCACCTGCCTCAGCTTCCCAGGGAGCTAGGATTACAGGCGTGAGCACCTGGCCTCCAAATTTTTTAATTTGTAAAACTTTGAGCCTATCTCCACAGCTGACTACATTCTAAGATATGAGTGACTTTAAATGCAACTGTTGGAGTATTGTCAAGGATGTGAAGAAAGAGCTCTTATACACCATGGATGGGAATTATAAAATGGTACCATCACTTTGGAAAAGTTTGGCACTTTCTTAAGAAGTTAAACATATGCATAGCGTATGATCTAGCTATTTCACTTCTAGGTACTCACCCAGAAGAAAGGGCATCTGTCCATAGACTCATACACAGATGATAAAGGCAACTTTATTTCAAATAGCCAAAAACCATAAACCACCCAAATGTTTATCAGCAGGTGACCAGATAAACAAATTGTGGTATATCCATACAATGGAACACTACTCAGCAATTAAAAGGAATGAACTGCATGGACACAGCATGGATGAATCTCAGTAATTCTTTGAGTGAAAGAAACCAAAATGAGTATGTATTATATGATTAAACATATACAAAGTTTTGAAAATACGCCCTACGTGTTGGCCACCTCTTTGTAAAATTTATAATGAATATTTTGTAAAAGGAAAAAAAAAGAGTACATTTAACTACAATTTCTCATTTTTCCCTATGGCAACTGCAGGGGCAACTTTTGAGACACCCTGTAGAAACTCAACTACAGTGACAGGAAGGAAACTGGTCATTGCCTAAAGACAAGGGACAAGAAGGGGAAGAGTGGAAGGGATAAAGGAAACTTTGGGGATGATGAATATGTTTATTATCTTGGATCTGGTTACAGTTTCACAGGTGTATACACATGTCAAACCTTATGAAACTATACACATAAAATATGTGCAGCTTATTAGATGTCTGTTTCCAGCTGTTGGGAAGGGAGCTATTTTGTCCCCAGTCGTTCTCTGGTCTAAGGAGTTTCTGCTCAAGCTCTCCCAACAGATACTGTTGAATAAACACATCTAGTCTCTCCCCTTAACTAACTCCTTCTATGAGGGAGGAAGGCCTAGTCTGACTCATCAAAGCTGGACATGCATTTGGCCGTGTTTTACTAGAATGCCAGGTTACTTTGCCTCAAAAGCAAGCTTAACACTTCTACTGCCTACATACAGACTTAGCAGGCACTCAGCCAAGTGCCGAGTTGCACTGGTCTCCTTACTGCTACCAGGCCCCCTGTGGTAAGGCTGAGTGTCCATGAGCGAAGACCACCAAGCCTTGCTGTCTTCTGGGATGAGCAAAACTCCCCAGAGCCGTGCACCAAATGTGACACTCGCTTTGCCAAGAATAAAGTGGGTATTTTGGTTTCTCTGTGGCTATCTGTTCTTCGTGTGTGTACTTTATAAATCGGAATTTTGAAGGACAGGAAGGGTGGTTTTAGATCCCAAACTGCCACAGCTATAGCTGCATGTTCCATCACCAGGGATTAACAGAGTTGACTATATTTATTTTCTTTGAAGTAGGACACCAGAAATCATTTCCAAAGCCTCAGTCATGAACCACCTGGGCCTCCTACTCTTTGTCCTTAGGCTTTCATCTCTTTGACTCCTGCCAACCGCCTTCTTTAGTCCCCTCCAACCCCTCAGAAAATGAGCATAAATGCAATCACCACAATTCATAGAATTGATTAGAAAGCTGGCTGCTGAATACAGTCCCAGATGTTTAATATAATTTTGAATCTTTGGCCAAATCATTCCCATGTTTGCTTGTAAAAGGTTTTCCTACAAGTGACATTTTAAGGGTTGAAGACTTCAATTTATGGGCTCTCCAACAAACCTACTCTCTGTTTTACATCTTCCCACTAAAAAGGCATTAATTTATCTCATTTGGAACTGATTTACCAAACTGAACCTTGGCATCACCCTGTTGGCTTGCTCTGGGAGTCACAGCAGGAAGCAGTCCTACGGAAATCCCCAGTGCATGTACTGGAGTGATGCAATCCACCATGACACAGGGAGTGTCATTTATGGGAAACCCAGTGGTTAAACTCCTCAGGGCTCCGATTCAGAAAATTGAGTCTTGTCTGAGCAAAGCATTCTCAACTTTTTCTCAGGCGTCTGAGGCTGTTCATATTATAACTTACAACTATTCACATTCTCCCTTTTGCTTTGACCAGTAGGTGATCAAGAGTCCCAAATCATTCTTCCTCTGGCAATAAGGAACTTCTTTGTTTTTACATGTAATCTTAACTTTATTTCCCTGCCCTGATACTCCTTTCATCTAGAGTTCTACATTTCTTAATATCTTTTTAATATTACAATTATCTCTAAAGTAAGTTGTGTCGACTTACCTTGGAATAAAGTGGAATGTTCCATATTTTTAACCTCTCTGGATATAGCTTCTAAATTCAGACTAAAGAGGAAAAATCCTACAACCCTAATTCATAAGCATTTAGTTCTTTTGTATCCTATTTTCGCTTATCAATAATTTACCTTATAAAAACAGAACAGCCTCCAAGAGACATACAAATATTTACCTGCATATATATACCAAAGAGACTCTAAGAGCTACTATTACATCTCTTCATTATTCCTCTGTTTTAGCAGCCCCACATGCCCACGTGCTCCTGGTCTAGTCAGTTAAATGTCTGCCATCACTACTAGAAGATGCCCACTTTTATTTTGCTGCTCCTCCTTGTTAGCACCCCTCAAACAGACCCAGCTCTTCTTCCTCACATCCCCCTACCCATAAAGTGACTGGGTGTCCAACAGGGAGAAACATTTAAGAGCCAACCAAGCCTAACAGAGAAGTACTTCTACTATTCTTCTTGAACTAGCTTAGAAAACAAAACATGACTGGATATCTGCTCAAATCCAAAAACAAGACCTTAAAAAGGTCCAAAACAGGCTCAGTGCCTATAGCTCAGCAGCCAGCCACATACCCCGGGGCTAGCAGGTTTGAACCCAGCCCGGGCCTGCCAAACAAAAATGACAACAACAACAAATAGCCGGGCATTATGGTGGGCACCCATAGTCCCAGCTATTTGGGAGGCTGAGGCAAGACAATCACTTAAGCCCGAGAATTTGAGGTTACTGTGAGCTGTGACGCCACAGCACTCTACCAAGCGCAACATAGTGAGACTGTCTCAAAAAAATAAAAATAAACAAAGCCCAAAACAAATGAACACACACAGAGTAAATGCACAAGCCATTGAGATAATGAAAGGCAGAACACTAAAATAAATAAATGAAAAATTAATGTTAAAACCATAAAGATTCTCATTTGGGAGGAAGAGTGCTCATTGTTCATCAGAAACTGACAACAGAAAGGCAGATTCAAACTCTTCCTAAAGACTTCTCCTTCAATTACTTCACTGATGCAGGAAAATAGTCTGCCACTAACAACTCCTGAGTTCTTGGAAGATAGTATTAAGATATTGTCAAAAGGATAAGGCTGTGGTAGTGTTCATATTAACACAGAATATTCTGAAAAGTTATATAAGAAACTGACAATAGGGGCTCACTTGAGGGAGAGACATTGGGTTTGGGGTGAGAGGAAGGTTTTTTTTTTTTTTTGAGACAGAGCCTCAAGCTGTCACCCTGGATAGAGTGCTGTAGCATCACAGCTCACAGCAACTTCCAATTCCTGGGCTCAAGCAAGTCTTCTGCCTCCACCTCCCAAGTAGCTGGGACTACAGGCGCCACAACACCCGGCCATTTTTTTTTTTTTTTTTTTGGTTGCAGCCATCATTGTTTGGCAGGCCCGGGGTGGATTCGAACCCGCCAACTCAGGTGTACATGGCTGGTGCCTTAGCCCGTTGAGCCACAGGCACCGAGCCAAGAGGAAGGTATTTTTTACTATGTAACCTTCTATATCACATGAATTTTTATGAATCCCCCTTTATGGGTAGGGGGATGTGAGGCTGTCATACATATATATACATATATATTTGAAAATGTATAACATTTCAAATATATAAAGTAAAGAGAACCTGGAGTCAGCAAAACCTGAGTTCGATTCCTACCACTGTCAACTTCTGGCTCTACAACCTTTGCCAAGAGGCTCATCTCTTCAGGCTATAGCATCCTCTTCTGCATTGTGGAGTATTTATATAGTACTTGCCTCCCAGGGGGTTTGCGAATGAATAAATGGGGCATAAAGTACTCTGCAGAGTCCCAGCACATAGTAGGTGCTCAATAAATGGCATGGTCCTATTATATGTGAATAAAGTGTTAATTAAGAGCACTTAATCCATCCTTAATTAAAAGCAAATGTGGGACAATAATGAAGTGGGGATGGGGGAGGCAAGAAGATGTCTTTTTGCTGTCAGAAGCCACAGATTAGGTCAACTGCCATGTTGAAGGATATGAAGGATATAAAATCTATCTGAGAGAAAAGCTTTAAATTCCTTAAAGCAGGGCCTAAAACCCACCAATTCTAAGAAGTTCTGTTTACTTGGGAGTCCTGAGCTAAAAAGCAGCCTCCCCTCACCCTGCACCAACAAGATAAAATGAAGGAGGACTAAAAGATAAGCAAGAAACTCTAAGGCTGACAGACCTAATTTTCTCCTCTTGCAGGGCTTCGCAAACTCTAATGTGCACAGGAATCATCCGGGGATCTTATTAAAATGCAGCTTCTGACTCAGCAGGCCTGAGTCTCTGCATCTCTAACAAGCTCCTAGGTGATGATGAGGCTGCCAGTCCACGGACCACATTATGAGTAGCAAAGTCCCACTGTCCCAGATACTGTTTCTTAGCAATGGCAGTGTTGAGAGATTCAGATCACAGTAATGTTTCCTCTCCTGGTAACCATCTGGCCTTCTAAATCAATGGTTCTCAGCTGAGGCTGACTGTGCACCTAAGGGATACTGGACTATATCTGGAGACATTTTCACCTGTTGCAACTGCAGAGGGGAGGGTGCTACTTTATCTAAGGCCAGGGATGCTGCTAAACATCCTGCAATTCAAAGGACAGCCCCCACCACCAAGAATTATCTGGCTGCAAGTGTCAACAGTGCCAAAATTGAGAAACCCTATTCTAAATCAACAGAAAACAGGACCCATTCTGAGTCTTCTCAAGTTCCCAATTTTAGAAGTGGGCCATCAATCCAGGCTGAGATACAGGGAGAGCAACAGGATGCTGGTTGTGGGGAAGGAATCACCACGTCACAGAGTCTGTGGACTGTGTTTTGTTTAAAACCAAGCATATGTAGTTCAGTAAACCAGGGGGAGGTCTATAAGTATTAAACTTCCTACCATTTTGAGGTACAGCAATTTAACAGAACCACAGTTCTATTCAAGTAAAAGACCAGTTAGAATAGAATGTTAGACTCTAAACTCCATGAAGCTAGGGCCATATCTGACCTACTATAGCACTTAGCACATTGTACCTACTCATATACAAATTCAAAGGTTACTGCAATTCTGGATCTTAAGTAGACCCAGAAATTAAACCACTCTCTAGTACAACACAGTTTATTCTTTGCCATCATCACAAACATTATAATTGATAACAAGTACCTATGCTAAGGCACATATGGTATCGAAAGCATGGGCTTTGTTATCACACAGATGTCACCCCAAATCCAGACTCTTCTCACCCACTTTATCAGATGACCTTGGACAAGTTACAACAATATTCACCTCTGTAAATTGGTATGATAATTCTTATCTTAGACAGGACAGTTTTGAAGTAATACAGTGTGATATACATGAACATCTAGTGGTTGGTACAGAATAGGTGCTCACTAAACAATATCTTCTATCATACTAAAGCACTAGAATAAAAAACCCAGGGAGCTACATGGTGCTTATTTCTACATACAAAAACATATAAGAATTTCACCCAAAGATAGGAAGGCAGAGAATCCCTCTCCATTAACCCAAAGGCTATCATCCCTCAGGTTATTGAATAATCACAAGATCACACACCAGAGGTTTCACTATGGCCATCCAGGCTGGGCAGCAAATAAAAATCAGCACGCCCCACGACCACCACGCACACACACACACACACAAATAAAAGACAAATACTTCAAAAGGGTGTATCTCACTATGTCATCAGCTTGGGAATACCACTGAGTCACTACCAGATAGATCACAATGAAATGTACTCTCTGCTAACAAATTCTGAGGACTTAGAGAATCAGACTAATTTTTTAAGAATTGTGTCTTTTGAACAACTCAGGAGAGAAAGGCTGTGTTATAAGTAACAGACAAGAAAAACATCTGGACTATTAGCCATAAATGTTCTAGGAAGTAATCCATATTCACTTCTTGCATTATGTTTCTCACTGTTAAGACCTGGCAGTACTGGATGAAGGGTACAAGCGTGCAGGCACCGTGGATATCACTATGTCTTGGGGGAAGATATTCTAGAAAACTTGATAGAAGAGACCACCAGACAGCACAAGTTTCCCACTGATAGAAGCAGGTACATGATGCCAGTCAAGGCAGGTATAAACTCAGAGCTATGAAAGAAGAGCTCTGATTGGCTTCAGGTTTCCAGAAGCCCAGAAAAATCAACCTGGGTACAACCAGAATCCTGCCCAGCATCTGAAACTTCACCAAAATTATAAAGCCCAGGGCCACTGGTATGGTTAAGAAAACCTCTATTGAAACTTCCAAAGCAGCCTCAAAATCAAGATAATAAATAGGCAGTTAAAAACCCAACATTGTGTGAGGCTGGGAAAGAAACATCAGAATAATGGGTGCTTCGTGACCCAAGAATATGGCAGTAACTCATCAAAGAGCGTTTGACATTCTGGAAGAACAAGTATCCCCTAAACTGGGTCAGACTCCTGCTTCCTGTGGTGCTGCCCACAGCAGTCCCAAGGGGCAGGACCCAGGTGGGAACAGAAGCTCTGCCTAACCTCAGTGTTAAAGCCAAGGCATGTCCTAGTTTCTCTCAGTAGCTACTCCCAGTTCTGTGATTCATAAATTTGCTCAGACCCTTCTTAAATTACATTTACATATCCTGCCAGGACCACCTCTTGAGATAACGAGTTTTAGAAGATTATTACCTGCTGTGTTAAGCAGTACTTCCTTTCATTGGTTACAACAAGAAAAAGAAGAATTAGGGGTGAAACAGCAGAGAGGCTAACGTTGCTTCCATCAAAGGACAATCTCTTGTTGTGGGAAGTGGAAATATTCAACAGCCTGGAAACCACAAGGCATTTAAGTAGTGACCACGAACTTGGAAAACTTAATGATTTCAAGTGTTTGGAAACACTTGAAACACTTTTCAAGTGTTTGGAAAGTCACTCAACGTGTGTTTATGAAAAACAGGACTGGACAAAGGCATAATTTATGTTAGAGTTACCTAATTAGAAAATAGTTCAAATGGCATGAAGTCCAGCAATGTTTTCAATCACAAAAGTCTGAGTTGATTGTAAACATGCAGGGATCAGAGGACAGCATAAAACAGAAAAATCTGCTAGTAGACACTGAAACTAGTACCATACCTCTGCATAGTTAGGAATGTCACACAACCACCAGGAAAAGGCACTACCACTCCTCGGTGGGCATGAGGATCCCACCCACTGATCAAGCTACACTAAATGTCTAAACTAGTCCCATCGAATCAAACACTCTAATTGCTATATGGATTGATCCTAGAACAGAAAAGAAACCTGAATAGGAAAACTGGCAAAATCTGAAAAAAGTCTAAAGTTTAGTTAACAGTAATGTACCAATATGAACCTTAGTTCTGACAAATGTGACACCGTTATATAAGAGGATAGCATTAAGGAAAACTACATGAAGGCACGCAAGGACTCTCTGTACTGTCTTTGCTACTGCTCCATAAATCTAATATTATTCCAAAATAAAAGGTATATTCAAATTAAAAGATTTTCTTTAGGAAAATACATTTCCTGAGTCTTCAGAGCCACTATACTGGGAGTTAAGAGTCAAATAAAAACCACTAAATTTTTTTTGAGAGAAGTTTCACTCTGTCATGCTGGGTAGAGTGCCATGGTGTCAGCTTAACTCATAGCAACCGCAAACTAATGGACTAAAATGATCCTCTTGCCTCAACCTCCCAAGTAGCTACGACTACAGATGCCTGCCAAATGCTTGGTTAATTTTTCTATTTTTAGTATAGACAGGGTCTCATTCTTGCTCAGGCTGGTCTCAAACTCCTAAGCTCAAGCAATCCTACCCACCTCAGCCTCCCAGAATGCTGGGATTATAGGCATAGGCTGCACCTGACTAACCATCGGGTTTTTAAAAATTAGGATTCAATGGGTAATGTGAATTCCATGATATGAATTGGGGGGCTGGAAGGGAACATGTTAGACAGAAGGAGCTACTAAGTGGATATTAGAATGAGAAAAATTAAGCAGATAACCACAGAAGTCGTGGTAAATCCAGTATAACTAGCCCTCTGTATCATGGGTTCCGTATCCATGATTCAACCAATCATGGGTTGAAAATACTCAGAGAAAAAAGAAAACAATAAAAATAGCAATGCAACAATAAAAAAAATAAAGAACACAGTTTAATAAGTATTTACATAGTATTTATATTGCCTTAGGTGTTATACATAATCTAGAGATTTTTGTTTTTTAAGAGACAGGATCTCTCTCACTGTGTTGCCCAAGCTGGAATGCAATAGCATCATCATAACTTTCTGCAGCCTCTAATTCCTAGGCTCAAGCAATTCTCCTGCCGCAGCTTCCCAAATAGCTGGGACTATAGATGCATGACACCATGCCTGGCTAATTTTTTAATTTTTTGTATAGACAGGGTTGGGGCCTTGCTCTGTTGCCCAGGCTGGTCTCAAACTCCTGGCCTCAAGCAATCCTCCCTCCTCAGCCTCCCAAAGTATTGGAATTACAGGTGTGAGCCACACCATGCCTGACCTAAAAATGATTTAAAGCATATAGGAGGATGTGCATAGGTTATATGTGAATACTACACCTTATATAAGGGATTTGAGCATCCTTGGATTTTGGTATTGGGCAAAGATCCTAGAACCAATCTCCCGGATATTTTATTGTTGCATGGATACTGAGTGGCAACTGTATGAAGGCAACATACGGGAATATGACCATAGTAACCCATCACTATATTATTTTATCCCAAAGATAATCATGGCCTTTCAAAAGATGGGTCTTGTGATAGTCAGCATGAAGCATATTCTACGCAGACACCTATCCTCTATAACCACTATCTCATTTACAGAACAACAATTGTACTTGTAGACCCAATAGGACTAAAATCTATAAACATCCTGAAAGAAAAATACTAGAACAAATGTAAAAATTCTGACATAATTCCAAAGCAACATCAAGGTGACCAAAACACAAAATACAGTACAGCAAGTCCTCAAATAACATAACTTTATTCAACATTTCCTGATAACCCTGATGAGGAAAAAAAAAATCAGTTCCCAGAGGAGGTCCCCATCTGGGTTGAGCCTGCATGTTCTTCCCACATCTGCATGAGTTTTCTCTAGGAACTGTTTTTCTCCCACATCCCAAAGACGTACATGTGAGGTTCACTAGCACATCTAAATTGTTCCAGGGGAGGTGTGAGCACCTGTGATGGGGTGGCATCCTCATCAGCGCTGGTTTCCACCTTGTACCCTGAGCTCCCTGGATAAGCTCTGTCCACTTGCAACCCTAAACTGGAATAAGTGGGCAAAGGGTTATCTCACTAGTTTTTATTAATCTTTCTAAAATGTGCATGTGCTCACATTTATTTTAATGTTTAATATTAGAAGTGTTTTGGTCTTCATTTAAAAGTTTAGTGATGCTTTTATGGCCAAATACATGCCATGGAAACTTTATACTTGTTTGTATCAATTAGCCTAAAGTCGCAATTTTCAATAACTTATCAGCTACATTAAGTGAAGACTTATTAAAGTCGTCTATTATCTGAAGTTTTGCTTCCTATGGTTTCAGATACCAGCAGTCCATTGCAAGAAATATTTTGCAAAAAACGAACCACATTCTTTCTTTTATTAACTTATATTATAGTATACTGTTATAATTGTCCTTTTATTATTAGTTGTTGTTAAGCTCATACTATGCCTTATTTATAAATTAAACGCTATGTTTGGTATGCCTCTATGGTAAAAAAACATAGTATATCTAGGGTTTGGTACTAACTGCAGTTTCAGGCATCTACTGAGGGTCTTAGAAAGTATCTCCCAAAGATAAGGGGAACTAATGTAGAGTTACTCAGGTAACCACCATGCACTGACTTATATAAGTGGAGATATGTTCTTAGGCATAATCAGCAAGTTTACAAAAAAACCAATTGGTTATTCCATCAGATTACAGAGATAAAAAGGCAAGACAAGGGAAGATTAAGTATTTGAATAACCCCTTTAAAAAATTCTTTTTTTTTTTTTTTTTTTTTATTAAACAAAAAAATTAAGATTTTTATTAAAAGCATGAATTTGACCAGTTATTCAAATTTACTCATGATGTTTGTGACATTAGTTGTCTTAATAACTTTTATCTCCGTGTTCCCTATTCAAATTATGTTCAGTAACCTTTTTTTTTTTTTTTAATAATTTTATTGAATCATAATTATGTACCTTGGTGCAATCACAAGGCACGATTCCTATACATTCAGAAATATTTTGATCATACTGTTACAGATATCCTTCATGGCATTTCCTTGATCACTATATAAAGACATTAATACTCTACCTTTAATAAGTTTTGCCAGTACCCTGCTAAGCATACTTTGCTAAGAAGAATCTGTTCCAGCTCCATCCATGTAAACATGAAAGAGGTAAAGTCTCCATCTTTCTTTAAGGCTGCATAGTATTCCATGTTATACATGTACCACAATTTATGAATCCATTTTTGGGTTGATGGGCACTTGGGCTTCTTCTATGACTTAGCAATTATGAATTGAGCTGCAATAAACATTCTGGTATGGATGTGTTTGTTACATGGTTTTTGGTCTTCTGGGTATATACCTAGTAAAGGAATTGTAGGATCAAATGGCAGGTCTATTTTTAGATCTCGAAGTACTCTCCAAACATCCTTCCAAAAGGAATGAATTAGTGTGCATTCCCACCAGCAGTGTAGAAGTGTTCCCTTTTCTCCACATCCACACCAGCATCTCTGGTTTTGGGATTTTGTTATGTGCGCTAATCTTACTGCAGTTAGGTGATATCTCAAAGTATTTTTGATTTACATTTCTCTGATGATTAAGGATGGTGAGCATGGCCTACAGACACAGGATTTCTTGAGGCTAGCAGTTTGAGCCCATACTGAACAAGAGCCAAAAAGAAAAGAAAAGAAAAACAAAAATAAAAATCAGTTGGGCATAGTAACGCATGCCTGTAGTCCCAGTTAGTCAGGAGGCTGAGCCAGGAGGACTGCTTGAGCCTAGGAGTTTTAGGTTGCAGTGAGCTATGATGATATCACTGCAGAGTGAGATTTTGTCTCAAAAAAAAAAGAAAGAAAGAAAAGAAAAGCTTTTAATTCATGCTATATCCCTATTTCAATACACAGCCAAGTCAAAACACTCTCTTCATGATCATTCCTTTCCTATCCCTTTTTGTTTTCTACAATCTATTTCATACTCCCCCTCTGAATATGATAACAAATGAATCAAGAGTAAAGAACTGGATGCTATAGGGACATGTCACTGACGACAGGAGAGGTGATTATTGGGAGGACTGTGGAGTAGAGTATTTGGGTTTAGGTCAGGATCTCAGGTCTTGGCTGGGGCAGGAAACCAAGACAGATACTCGGTTTCTGACTCTTAGGTAACAGGCAGGGGCCTGATCCCTAGGCAAGGAAATAGGAATATAGGTTCTGTATGCAAAATAAGAAGCTGGAACAAAGTAAATAGACAGTCTTTTTGGCCCCTGTATTTAGAAAATGTCTAGTGTTCAAATGAGTCAAAAGCTAAACTTACAATTAAAGCAGATGGTTCTAATTGCAAAGGCTAAATAGTTCTTCTCAAAGTCCATTTCTCATGATACTGATACATGAATTGACCTGTTAAAAAGTATCCTATTATCAAATGATTTGGGGGAATGGATCATCTATACCCATTTCTAAGATAAAATTACTGAGAAGTCTTACCATAGAGAAATCTACTCAATTTTCTTTGATCCAGTGTTTCCCCAAACCATTTGGTTACAGGATACTTTTCTCTCATAACATCTTATAATGTTTTCCACATATATTTTACAAAACATACTTTGATACATGCCATTTTATAAAAATATGACCCCAAATCTGTGTGTCTGTGTGTGTTTGTGTGAAGCAAAATATGGAAGGGACAAGCAGATTGTCAACATAAGTTTTGTAAGAAGGTAGCAGCACTTTGGGTGAAGATCAATAAAAAGCAACAGGAAAAAAAGGAAGTAAAAAGTAAAATAAATGAGACAACAAAAATGATAGCCAACAGATAAAAATATGAGTAGGAATTTATTCAACAAATAAATTTCACAGAATCTTCTTTTTAAAAATCTGTAAAAATAAATGAAAGGATCATATCTACTTTAAAAGAATGAGGATTTGTGAAACAGAAGTACAATAAGACTGGGAGAGTTAAGAAAGAACCAATTAGAAATAGTAGCAATGAAGAAAGTTAATATTGAAATTATAAAGAAAGTCACAAAGGACGTGATACACTCTAGTGTGGAGACAAAGAAACAATGAATTGAAGCATATCACTGAGAAATTACATTTACCAAACCTTTACATATGCTTACTGTATGCCAGGTTCTTTTCTACGTGCTTCACAAATGATTTACTTAATCTTCTAATAACCCTATTATTGTCAGCATTTTACAAAGGGGGAAGCTGAGATATAAAGGTTAAATAATTTACTCAAAAACTCATGGTAATCCCACCGATTCCGCCCCATGATTGATTTTACACGGTGCATCTTAGCAGGGTACTGGGGAAACTTATTAAATGTAGAGTATCAATGTCTTTATATAGTGATCAAGAAAATGCCATGAAGGCTAACTGTAACAGTACGATCAAAACATTTCTGAATGTATATGAATTGTGCCCTATGAT